>JANBVN010000018.1:0-273960 GCA_030052785.1 Coniochaeta hoffmannii | reverse complement strand
ATAAGGGGAGGGGGATGACGGGGTGGTATAAAGATATGCTGGAGCGGGGGGAGAGGGATCATGAGGAGGTGCTGAGGGCGGTGGAGGAGGCGGGGACAAGGAAAGAGGAGGGGGGTGGAGTCAGGGATGCAGCGGCGGAAGGGGAGGGCAATGAGAAGACGGAGGAGGAGCTAGCGAGGGAGATGCTCCAGAAGGGGAAGAAGCTCACGATCAATGAGGATGGGCAGATTGTAGATAAGAGGGAACTGCTGCAGGGTGGGCTGAATGTCGGTGCCAAGAAGAAGGCCGAGGCGTTGAGGGAGAAGAGCCGGCTTGCGGCCGGGCAGGGGGATAAGCAGCAGAGCAAGGGGGTGTGGGTGGGCGGGAAGCAGGCCATGAGAGAGCGGCAGACCCGTATGCTCGAGGCGCAGCTGGAGGAGAGCTTGAAGCGCGCGAGGGAGGAGGAAGAGGAGGAGAAGAAGAAGATCGAGCTGGTGGCCAAGAGTCGTAAGACGGAGGCGGATATATCGAGTGCGAAGGAGAGGTATCTCGCGCGTAAGAGGGCGGCGGAAGAAGCCAAGAAGAATGGTGCAGTGGATGCGCCTTGATGTGAAGGAGTTATACCCCTGTCCATATTTCCCGCGAAAAACGCGGTGAACGAGGCCAGTACTTGGCCGTATTATGGTTTATTGTACAAGTGATGCCTGTCTACCTAGTTGTACACCGCATTGCATCGCACATTCTCTATATCATACAGAGCATATAGCTCCCCAGTGCTGCCGTCCGAGATCCGCCCCACGCGCAACGTCGACCGTGTCTCCGGCCAGGCCATCGGTTGGCGTATGCATGGTTTATCCCTTTCCCAGCAGCGTCTTAAGTCGTCCCAGCCTATCATACCGTCGAGAAGCTGTTGTTGCCGACCTCCTGCCGTATCCGGGTGACGTAGGCCTGGTGCACCTGGTTCCACGCCGCCATGTACTTCTCGGTGCACTGCGTTATGCACGTCTGCTCGCTGCTGGAGATGGAGCTGCCGGGCTTGGGGACGCACTTCTCGAAGCAGTTCTCGTTCATTTTCTGGCACACGTGTTAGCTAGCTGTCTGCTCTAAGGAGGGGGGGGGGGGGGGGGAGAAGGATAAAATGCGGAGAGAACCAACCTCGATGAGTTGCCGCGCATTGGCTGTGTTGGACTCGAGGAGAATCTGCTTGATAAGCGCCTGCTTGACGGACTCCGAGGACGACATCGCGACAGGTGTTGTGGTGTGGGCGAGCAGTGCGAAAATGGTCCTTGGGCTGGTCGTCGGCGAGGAATTTGGAGTTTTGAGGCTGATGATGATGTCTGCTCTGCTAAAGAATTAAAGTTGTGGCTTAACTGAGGCTGAATCCACTACCTTATCCTAGGCCGGTCAGTGGAGTCCGTGCAGGGGTAGCTCGCCTGGAACTGACCCCGGATTTGTTGTTGCAGACGAGTGAAAGCGGCACAAGCCAAAAGGCCAGCTAAACGGTTAACGGCATGAACGTCAAGTTCGGCCACACACGAGCTCACCGTTCGCAACCTCCTCTCCTAGGTATTTTGTGTTTGTGTCGCCCACCCCTCCCGATCTCTACTTTACTAAGCTTTCCTTAATTCTGTTCTTTGTCTTCTATTCTATTCTTCCCGATCCATCGTGAAGTAACCGAGTGCGGGCCATGATGTGGCTGACGTCGACGCTGTCGGCGGCCCTGTGGCTGGCCACTGCTGCTCGAGCAGCAATTTCGTCGGATGAGGACGGTAATGTCAAGAGTATAGGTGTAGGTTGAGGCCTTGCGGTTGCTCTTCCGGAGTAGGGGACGGTTATGCTAACGTGTGGTTTGCAGTTGCGGACGCATACGCTTAACCAGGTGTGACACTACCTCCCCAGCCGACCGCCGATTAGCACACAACTAATGAGAGCCATAGCCCTACCTCGACTCAGACATGCAAAGCCGATGGTATGATTTTGGAGGAGATACAATTATCAGGACAGACCAGTCAGTCGGCCCCCCTTGACGCGGCACCACCACAATTGGCAAGCAAGAGAAGAGGGGATTTTGACGGGGAATCTAGGTACATCCGCCTGACGTCGGACCGGCCGTCACAAACAGGCTGGCTATGGTCGCGGGTGCCCCTGACCGCGACCAACTGGGAGATCGAGGTCGAGTTCAAGATCCACGGCAAGAACCAGCTCTACGGCGACGGCTTCGCCATGTGGCTCACCAAGGACCGCGCCAGGACGGGGCCCGTGTTCGGCGGGGCGGACAAGTTCGAGGGCCTGGGCATCTTCTTTGACACATACAAGAACAACCGGCCGGGCGTGGTGTTCCCCTTTGTCATGGCCATGGTGGGCGACGGCAAGACGTCGTACGACAAGGAGACGGACGGCAAGGAGACCGAGTTTGCGGGCTGCTCGGCGCGGGGGATCCGCCACGCCAGCGTCCCGACCAAATTCCGGCTGACCTACTTCCAGGACAAGTACCTGAAGCTGGAGCTGCAGTACAAGAGCGAGGGCGAGTGGACGCTGTGCTTCGAGACCAACGAGCCGCCCACGATCCCGCAGGTGGCCTACCTCGGCTTCAGTGCCGAGACGGGCGAGCTGAGCGATAACCACGACATCATCTCGGTCAGCGCGAAGAACCTGTACACGACGCAGCCGACGGCCAAGGCGACTCCTGGTAGCGGCAGGGGTGCCGCCCGGAAGGCAAAGAAGCAGAAGAGTGGAGGCAGCTGGTCCTGGTTCTTTGTCAAGACTGTCCTGTTCTTCCTCACTATTGGCGGCGCATATGTAGGGTACACCGCGTGGAGGACGAACAGCAAAAGGAGTCACCGTTTTTGAATGGGGAACCAACCATTCAGACTCGAGCGGTAGTGGAGCGTACATAAGACAGTTGATTTACAGGAGAGTGGTCGATGAGCATGCTTACTGATGAACGTCTCTGTTTGTCTTCTCAGGGCTAATTTCGCGACTGTCAAAGGCGCAAGAGGGCTAAGAGCGGTGTGTGTATCACTAGAACCATCGCCGTGCCCAGGCATTTGGGCATCCATACTTTTGATTTGAGTTTCTTTTGGTTCTTGCTAAACGATTCATGACTGAGTGCCTTGACTAGCGGTAGGAGGATGTGAGATAAGCTCCAGTGGAGATGGATAAGTATTACAGGGCATGGTACGGCTCCGTGCCAGTTCTCACACATCGTTTACGGAAGTTCTTCGCTTGGTGGGTCTGTGAGTCCGTCTATGCGTTCAGCCGCCCATCTTTTGGCTCTTGGTAGACGGCCGGTTGGTTCTGAATGTCACAAGAGAGCACGATAGAGCCTCTACAGAAGGCAGGAATCCGTGGCATGAGCAGCACATAGTCACACGCAAAGTATAGGCAGGTCTGCTTTGAGACCGATGATGTGAAACTCCAAACCCTTTTCGTTTTGTCGCTGTATTCCGTCTATCGCAAACCTCAGCTCCTGAATGAACCAATTGCTGTTCCCAATCTGATGTCCACAGCTATGCTTATCCTTCCACAAGGTAATTGTCCCTCCATAAGGTACCTACTAATTGTCCCTCCATAAGGTACCTACCCTTCCTTAAGGTACTTACCTCACCCTTCCATATGTCACTCACCTTCACTCAGTCGCAGAAGCCTGGTAAAGCCGGTAGTACTCCGAGGGCTGAATGCGCGCCAGGATCTTGACCTTGACAGGGAGCAGGTGGTCGGGCCACTGGGACTCCAGTGACGGGCTGTAGCCCATCATCGGCATCTCAAGGTCCTCCATATGAATGCGGTCCGACGTCCTCACCCAGATCGGGTCATTGAGCGGCGCCTTCTCCAAGGGAACTGCCGCCTGGGCCGCAATCTCCTGGTCGTCCCACTCGTCCTGCTCGACCATGTCGGCCTCCTCGTCGTCCGAGTCCGCGGCGTCGTACGGGTCGCGGTCGGCCCACTGCTCGTCCATCAGCGCCTGGGCGTGCTGGCAGCTTGCGTGTCTCCAGGCCACCTGCCGCAGATGGTCGGCGAAGGTGAACGAGTGGAAGGGGCAGTGGTTCGCCGGCGGGTGATGGCGCGGGAACTCCCTCGGGGACAGGTCCCACTGGGGATCTGTCGGGTCTACCTCGACGAACTTGCAGTTGTGGCCCTCAAACACTTCGTGGGGGCTGGAGAGACCCAGCCCCGGTACCGACCTCTGCGCCAGGCGGACGCTACCGTCGAACACGTAGAGTGTCCTGAGAGCCGGCATGCGGCCCATGAGGAGGGTCTCGATGTCGGTCTCGATACCGGGCCCGTGCCAAGCGTGGCACTCGGGCTGCCATCCCACCCTGGACACGACGCGAGGCGCATTTTCAACAATGGCGGGCACACGGGACGTTGTGCAGAGCTCTTCTTGATCGCAGTTCGTGCAGGTGAATGTGCCCTCCTCGTCAAAGCCCAGCTTCTCCTCAGTCGCCGTATCGACACTCCCCACTCTAAACTGGTCGTGCATGCGCATCCGGAAGTCACGGACGGTCATCCTGCCGTCCCGGACATCTCTATTCAGCGCGTTCAGCATCCCGGCCAGACAAGGGGAGCAGTACTTACGGTCCTCTCGCCGCGTGTGGTACAGCTCAATATCGCAAGCTCGTCGAAGCACGTTGCAGGCATCCTCATGGCAGGTTGGGTGGATGCTACCCCGAGTGGTCTCCACGTTCCAGTCGATAGCAAACCGCTCGACTCGATCAAGGCCAAAAAAGGGCAAAGGGCGGAAAGAGGCACACGTCGAGTATGCCCATCGAAGCGGCGAGAACCAGTTGACCCTGATATCCTTGTCGTAAGGGGTCACAGAGCAGTCCGTGAAGTACGAGGGGCTCTGGAGGAGCAAAATATCCTTCCTGGTATTGATCCAGATAGGAAACTTGCCCTCCGGAAGCGCACGAGGACATGTTTCTTGTCCGGACTCGGGGTGCTCCTTCGCCTGCAATGCCAGCACATCGGCCGGCCGCTTCAATCGCAGCACCTGCTGGAGGCGCTGCAGGGCGCTGCAAGCCCCAAACCCTGCATTACTGACATTGCGGACGTGGAGGTACCACGACGCATCAAAGGTGTAATGTCCGCCATGGGCGTGTGTCGGCGCGCAAATGCCTGGCTCGTGTGGGGGCCGGAACCAGTCCTCGAGTCTAGGCCGGATGTCAGATTGTCCCTGCATCAAGTCCAGCTCTAAGCAATGGATCACTGCCGGACCATTGATGCCGAGCGTCGCTTCCCAGATCTTGTCGTGGAGCTCCAGTGGGAGATCTCCAACGGGGTACTGCACGTTAGCGGGAGCCATTGTAAGAGACAACGGGTTAGCTGTTGAAGCAGGTGAGATGTTGGCGAGTCTTAGTCGGGGGGAGAGAGGTTGGGTTTGCAAGTGGGAAGATGGTGGTGGTGATGGTTGGTGTCTTGAACGGTTTGTCGATGTGTAGTTCTGAACAGAGACAGCTGAGTTGTGTATGCTCAGGCCGTATCTGGGCAGATGGGTGAGGGACGCAGAAGGGAAGGAGGAGTAGAGCGGATGATGTTGGTAATATTTGTAAGAATTTGCGAGGTGAGCCGATGCTGTGCTTCCTCGAGAGCGTCCGCCAGACAGCCTCATTCGTCGTCGAGACAAACCAATTGTTGAAACGTACACAAAGGCAACATGTGCTTTCACGGTCGTCTTCAATGTGAAGGACAATGGCATCGTGTCCACGACAGGAGTTCAATGACGAACAATAGTGAACACTGCATGGAGGCGATGATGGTGCGTGGATAGCGGTTGTTTCTTTGACCGACACAAGCCTCGAAGGTTGTCTGCTCGAGTCTCATAGGGCGCGAGAGAAGCGATGTGGACGATCCAATAATAGTCTTGTTCTGCCTGTAGCGACATTCTTTCAACTTGTGGTCCTCTAGTATCAATCCTTTTCGTCTCAGAGACGCCGACGGGACTGTATATGCGCCCGGTTATGGCATCCCTCCATGAGGTAGCCACACCATTCTGCAGACGACGGCAAAAGGGGTGGAAAGTCTCTTGGATTTGACCGTACTGAAGGGGCACAACAGGATGCCCAGTAACGGCCCTACCCAACAGGCAGCAAACCCACCTCGAAGTTCAACAGTAAGAATCCCTCTCGACGCCTCCTCAAAGGTGTCGAAACAGTGTTGTAATGTTTTTGGGCGTGACAGACTCTCAAAATAGTGGTGATGACCGCATTGGTGACGCCCAGAACAGGGGGTTGTCGTGTTCGGATAGTCCTCTGTATTGCGCCCCAGTCCTCACGACTTGATAATCACCCCACATCTATATGCAGAGCTTCATCCAAAGAACGAACCGATGCAACATTGACGCCGACAGTCCGGGTCAGCACTTGAGTTGAGTTGGTCTCAGCTGTGAATGCCCAGCAAGTGCGTAGGTAACCGTCCTGGGAAGCCATCGGCCAGCCATCAGTGACGCATCGTATGTGAATCGATGATCCTATTCAACAGCGACACCATCCTTACGGACGTGAGGAGCTGGTGATGGCTTCCTGTCATCATGTCACGCCAGCCCGGGTTCCAGATGAAGCACCGGCGCAACCAGCACGAAAGATCGACGAAGCCAACAGGAGTTGAGGACCGCCACCCTGGAACTCCTCCTCGTGGCCGAACCGCCCAGGCCGCCAAGAGAGCTCCCGAGGTGTCCGGTCCGGGTAATACGTAGATTTGACGTTGCTTCGGCTGAATCAACGTGCTTCCTGGGAGCTAGAGTCTAGTTCCAGAACCAATCACGGATCTCCGTTGTTTAATCTGGGTGTCATTGCGGCAGAAGCTGTTGCTTAGTTGCAGCTTACTATAGATGGCAGGTTGGTCGAGGGCGTGCAAATCAGAGTAAAGATGTGAACCCTGTGATATGGGTGCTTTCTTCCTCTTGGAGGGCAGACACTTTGCGCTGTGCGTCCGTCGTGCGTCGTGGATATGCAACAGGCGCGTCGCTTATAATTCTCAGCGGTAGAATGGGACGACCCGCGACGTTGTGACTTGGCCGGCAGAGCCGTTAGCCAGATGGGGATAGCCGGATGGAGATTTAGTTAACCAAGCTTCGACTTGTCGAGCCTTCCCTTACATAGTAGGTCTAGTTGGTATACGTGTAGAGAATGCGGTGTGTGTTGCGAGCCCACATGTCCGAGATGAACTCCCGAGGCTCTTGGTTGATATGCCAAGGCGTGGGGAAGAAAGCTGCTTTGCCCTTGCCAGCGTCAGATGCTATTCTTGACCGTTCTGCTTGTCTTGTTTCGGTCAAGCTCTCGTTCGAAAGGAGCAAATCGTCCAGGCCACTTCTGGGGGGTTTGAGTGCCTGCCGAATTCTTGGGGCATCAGACATTGTTGGTCCAGACCGGGGCCCCAGATTACGTGAATTTGGATGGATGGTCATCCACGCCAACGAGTAAACGACCCTCAGAGATACCCAGGAGTCCACCCCAGACGCTCCCTTTTTCGCCATTGCCAAGAGCCCTTGGGACTGTTACCCCGCGTCTCCTACCACTTAAGCCTGCTTCATTATGGCCTTAATTATCAAATTATATCTGCCGAAAGGAGCATCCGTCAGGTCTTCGGGATCGTCTTGGGCGAAAGCGTGTTGGCAGGGTTGTGGCAGCTCATCCAGGGATGCTGCATCCAAGCCGGTCAGGGTTGCACTAGACTGTAGACCTAGTAGGCCGGATGTACAGTTGAATGAATTGCGGTCGAGAAGATTTAATAGAATGCCACTCGCCCGCACACCGATCCATCCCTTCCTTTCTCGTCCTGCCTGCCTTGCGTGCTGTGCTCTCAGACTCTCGTCGACGTCGCCGTCGTGCCGTACAATCCTGCTTTGACATTGCACCGGGCCTGTAGAGGACACCAGCAGTCAAGATGGTCGCGCCCGAGCTCGAGAAAGAAGGTGAGCGGTCTATGCTGCCAACCTATGCATATCGAATTCTGACTCGATCGCAGTCCGGTACGAAAATCATGAGATCGTAGGGTCCAAGTCGGAATCCAAGTCCGACGTGGACTCGGACATCACCCAGGACTGGACTCTAGAGGAAGAGACCGCCCTGAGGCACAAGATTGACCGCCGCATCGTACCTCTGGTCACCATTCTGTACCTTCTTTGCGTATGTATGACCAGCTCACCGAAGATTCGTTTTGTGTCGGGGAGAGCACGGGAGACTGGGGTGAAACGAGACTGATCTGGGTGCTGTATGCAGTTTCTTGACCGTGTCAACATCGGAAATGCTCGCATCCAAGGCCTGGCCCGGGACCTGGACCTGAACAAAGGCGTCCGCTTCAACTGGGCCTTGTCCATCTTCTACATCATCTACCTTCTCTTCGAAGTGCCCAGCAATATCGTGCTCAAGCGCGTCGGACCGCGTTTCTTCCTTCCACTGTTGGTGGTCGGCTTCGGCCTCGTGTCCATGTGCACCGCCTTCGTAACCAGTTTCTCGGGCCTCATGGTGTGCCGCGTCTTCCTCGGCATCTTCGAGGGCGGTGCCATGCCCGGCATGGCCTTCTTCCTCAGCACGTTCTACCGCCGCGAGGAGCTCCTCTTCCGCGTGGGCATCTACGTCTCGGCCGCCTCCATGGCCGGCGCTTTCGGCGGTCTGCTGGCGACAGGGTTCTCCAAGATCCCGGCGTGGGGTGCTCACTCCATGATCATCCACGAGTGGCGCAACATCTTCTTCTTCGAGGGGATCATCACCATGATCATCGGACTCCTGGCCCCCATCTGGATGCCGCACTCTCCCGAGACGGCAAAGTTCCTCAGCGCCCGCGAGAGACACATCGCCGCCGCGCGTCTGGTCATCGAGCACAAGGCCAACCCGGCCGAGCGCGTCACCTGGGCGCACATAAGGAGGGCCGTCTTCTGCATCCACAACTACACCTGCGCGCTGGGCTTCTTCCTCATCAACATCACCGTTCAGGGCCTGTCCGTGTTCATGCCGACCATCCTGAACGACATGGGCTGGAAGAACACCATCCAGGTGCAGCTCATGACGGTGCCCGTATATGCTGCGGCGTGTATCATGGCCATCGCTGTGGCCTATGTCAGCGACAAGACGAAGCGTCGTGGCGTGTACCTCGCTGGCTTCTCGACACTTTCGGCCGTCGGCTTTGCGCTCTTGCGTTGGCACACGGATAAGCATATCAGGTACATGGCTGTGTTCTTCGTGTGTGTCGGTGCCTTTCCTGGAGGCCCCGGTTTCCTGAGCTGGGGCATCAACAGTGAGTCAAGACCTGTGGCGACCAATCTCCCTTCACCGAGCTAACAATCGCGTCCTAGACTCGGCAGGTCCAGCCGTCAGGGCCGTGTCCAGCGCCTATATTGTCACACTTGGCACTGCCGGAGGTATCGTAGCCACGTAAGTTCCCCCATCCTTGCTTCCTGCTGCTCGCATCCAGAGCCAGAGCTGACATGGTCAACAGATGGACGTACGTCCAGAAGGACGCTCCTAAATACCACACCGGACACACGATCAATCTCGTTGGTCAGATCGTGGTGGTAGTCCTGTCCATTTGGGGTATTCTGTACTGCAAATGGGAGAACAGGCAGAGAGAAGCTGGTAGGCGCGACAGGAGGCTCGATGGCCTGACGGCTGCGCAGGAGATGGACCTGGGTTACAGGCACCCCAACTTCAAGTTCATCACCTGAGCGAGAAGTGAGAATAGAGTGGTAGACATATCTCCTTCCACACCAAGTGGTGGCAGTAGTCTTTCTCGAATGACACAACAATTGACGACGAGTCGCGGGTGAAAGTCGGACCCAAGTGACACAACATAGAGTCAAAGGTGACACGACTTGAGAGCGAGAGAGAGAGATAGAGAGAGAGAGTGTGGTCGAGGCGTCAGGAGAAAACAGGGAGATGATATATCCTCGCGCTAGACGCGCACTTGATGGCTGAGAAATCTTATTCGAGCGTAGTCAACAAGCAAACTGTGCCGTTTCTTCCGTTATCCTGGGCAACCTTTTCCGGTCAGTTGCACAGCCAGTGAGCATAATCAATGAAGCACTTCATATCCGGGCAAGCATATTCGTCACAATCCATGCACCATGACAGCAAACCCATATGACACCCGCTGAACTGCGCAGCCGGATCGTCTTTTCTTTGGTCAGTAAAGGATGCAAAAACGTATAAGAAGCCTTGGGACGTTGAGCTCAGTGTGATTGCGACATCCACAAGATGATTACGGCACTGTACACAGTAAGGATGCCCTTGGTACTGCGGGATAGTGAGATTTAGCGCTCTCCACATGCGCTATCCCAGCTTCCCCAGCTGCTTGCATCGCTAGCGCGACGGCGTGACGGCGTCACGTCACACTAACAGCCGCGATAACGTCCGTCAAGCTCCTTATCTCAGTCTCCCAAGCTAAAACCGACCTTCTTCCTTCGACCTTCACCTTCACCTACAGCTTCTGACTTGCCTCCCGAGTCTCTCAGCAAGATGTGACGGTGCTAGTGCAGCCAGTCATACTAAATACCTGTAAATTACCCAGAAGGCACACCGCCAACCGCCACCGCAACCATGGCGAGCCCAGCCTCGTCCTCAGCGCGGACGCACTCCCGCCAGCCTTCCCGCTCCCCGAGCATAGAAGCCCACCAGCAGAGTCCAGACCCGGACGCCGTCCCCGTCGAAGTCCTAGTCGAGCACCTCCTAGCAGCCAAGCGCTCCCTCTCCTCCATAGCCCTCGTGCTCCGCGGCCACGAGCTGGCGACGCGCGCCCGCCAGCTACACGAGGAAGCGGTCATCCTCTCTGCGCAGACGGCCTTCCTCAAGCGCGGCATCAACGAGCAGATCCGGCTGCTGCTCAAGGTGCGGCGGGGCATGAAGGTCGCCTACGACGGCAAGACGCGCGAGTTCAGGCACCTGATCAAGACGCTCGACGGCGCGAATGGCAGGTTGGAGGGCGTCGTGAAGATGCTGCGGGATACGCGGGTGGAGGCTGTCTTCAGGCCTGCTGGGGAGGAGAGGAAGAGTCTGATGGACTTTGTGGACGAGGGGATTGCCGATAACTTGAGAGAGGCGTTGAAGGGGAGTATAGCCGAGCTGCAGGTATGTCTCCCCCTATGCTCCGAAACCGCATGTCTCAAGCCACACTTGGACTTCCATCCCTGACATCGCTGCAACTACAGGCCGTCCAAACATCCTTCGACAGCGACCTCCTGCGCTTCGACAACGACCTGCGCGCCCTAAAGACCATCATGTCCTCCGCCTCGGCCTCGGACCCCTCCCAATCAAGCTCCTCCAACGCCTACCAGCCCATCCCCCACCTCCTGGCCTCCCTCACCTCCCACTCCCAAGCCATGGCCGAGCACCTCACCTCCCTGACCCGCCACTTCGACATGTGCGTCACCGCCGTGCGCGCGACCGAGGGCGGCGCCGCGCTCGCCCTCCGCAAGGCCGCCGAGGTCACGCAGCAGCAGCAGCAGCAGAGCGGCGGCGGCGGCGGCGGCGACGACAACGACCAAGTAACCATATCCGGCGTCATGGGACGGCCGTCTTCCGACTCGTCGTCCCCTCCCCCGGGGGTGGAGCAGCCCATGACGCCCGAGGAGCGCGCCGAGGTGGTGGCCGTGGTGGTGCAGGACGCGCCCGAGGTGGACGAGGTGGTGGCCGAGCTGGAGGCGGCGCTGCAGCAGATGGAGGGGGACTTTTCGTCGCTCTCAGCGCAGACGGACCGGATACGCGCCGCGTACGGGGCCTCGGTGTCGGCGTTTGCGGCGCTCGAGGAGGTCGGGGCGCGGCTGAGGGGGTACGTCGCCGCCGAGGGGGAATTTGTGCAGCGGTGGGAGGACGAGAAGGAGGTTATCTTCATGAAGCTGGAGGAGATGGATGAGCTGAGGAGGTTTTATGAGGGGTATATCAATGCCTACGAGGGTCTGATTCTGGAGGTGGAGAGGAGGCGGGCGGTGGAGGATAAGATACGGGGGGTGCTGCGAAAGGCGAGGGAGAGCGTGGAGAAGATTGTTGAGGCGGATAGGAGGGAGCGGGAGGTGTTTATGGGGGAGATTGGGGACTATCTGCCTACTGACCTGTGGCCGGGTATGAATCGGCCCGTGGGGAGGTGGGAGATTGTGGCTGTGGATGAGGAAGAGGACGAGGAGGCGGGGGGCGGCTCGATGGGGTCTGATAAGGGTGTTAGGAGTGTTGATGCACATGGCAGACCTGGCAAGAGAGGCAGGTCGGATAAAGGGCCTGGAGCTTAGGGAGCCTTTCACGTCTTGGACTTTGCAGCGCTGATTGGGTGTCTGGTACTCTGGAGTTGCGGTCTCTTGTGGGTTATTCGAGCTTGGCGGTATTCTCCTGGTTAGGTCATGGGTACAGCGTTGTTTAGGAGTCTGAATAGAATCTCGAGCTCGATTGCGATGAGACGGGATACCATTATCAATGTATTGAATTTTGATTCCCATCCAAGTACCCGTCTATGCTTGATTACGAGACCGCTCCCTTCTATATGCGTTGAATGCGGAGATATGGTATCCTACGAGCCAACCCGAGATAATTGACGCGGTATCCTACAATAACCACTTCCGCCGATGCACCAAGATCGGAAGCCGACTACAGCACAAACTTCTGCGCCTTCCTCAGCCTTGCCCCATACTTCCAAAACAGCAGCGGCATGGGTATCATGGCAATCGAAATGAAACCCAAGAGGGAGTTTCCCCACCCAAGGCCGAGCGTACTGTACATGCTCGGCCCGGCCAGCGGCAGCAGCATGCCCACCAGACTCCTGAGCACCGTGTTGGCTGCTATGGCCGACGCAGCGTACATCGGGTAGCAGTCGACGAGGTACGTAGTGATGGGCAGGAAGATGCCCATGATGCCGACGGCGAAGGGGAACAGGGAGAAGACGGCCGAGGCCCAGTGGTTGACAGCGTGCGTCGTCCAGCCGTACCAGAAGAAGGTGACGGGCAGCAGGCAGCCGAAGTAGACGCTGATGGGCAGCCGCATCTCGGGCTCGAAGACGCCGTCGTTGGCGCGCGTGCGGCGCACGATGTCCTTGTCGGAGCGAAGGGTGATGATCATCCAGCCCACGAGATTGCCGGCGCCCAGGCTGATGTAGACGAGGCCGGTGGTGCCGACGCTCCAGCCGTATGTATCCTGGAAGACGATTGGGATGGTGGTGAAGAGGATGTAGAGGACGCCGTAGGTGAAGGCTATGTAGACGGAGAGGAAGAAGACGAGCGGCGAGAGCACGAGCATCTTCGTCGGGCGGATGAGGCCGTTGAGGAGGATGCGCTTGGCGGACGGTTGGGGCCCCGAGGGGACGTAGACGCTGCGCAGGTCGTCGCGGCCGAGCTCTTTGCGGAGACGGACGATCTTGCGCTCGATCAGGACGCGGGGGTTGGTCTCGCTATTGAAGATCTCGGTTAGGGCGGTGATGACGACGGCGACGATGAGGACGATCCAAAAGTCCCAGCGCCAGCCAATGGTCTGGGCTAGGTAGCCGCCTATCAAGGGGCCGATAGTAGGTCCGATAAGCGGGCCGAGGGTGTAGATGCCCATGGCAAAGCCTCGCTCGTCTGTCCGGAAGACGTCACTTATAACGCCGGCTCCGAGGGTCTTGTTTCCCATGTCAGTCTGTACCTCTATACCGGACTACGGTTTAGGATGTGAGGGCGGACTTACCAGACATCCTGCGCCGCCAACTCCGGCGAAGAACCGGAAAACGATCAGGGCGGATATGTTCGGCGCCAAGGCACATCCGATCTGCCACAGACAGAAGAACACATTGGCAATACCCAATACCGGCTTCCTCCCATAAATCTCGGACAGCGGCGCAAGGAACAGCGGGCCGATGACGTATCCAAGCAGGTAGATGCTCACCGTCATGGCACCTATTATCGAATCTGTGTTGTGGAAGTCCTGACTAAGATGCCCGATGCCTGGTGCCAGGATAGAGGACGCAAACGGCGTCACAAAGGTGATGGACGACAGCAGCCCGACGATCAGCCACTTCTTCCTCGTCGGGAAGTTGAGCGGCATAGCCGGGTCATCCTGACTATCCCATCCGACGACGCCTGCAGAGAGGTCGCTGAGAGGAAGCGGCACAAAGGGGATGCGCTCCTTGGCCTTGCGGCGCCGGCTGCTGACGCCGCTGATGGCCCGGGAGACGCGGGAGACCCGGCTCCGGATGCTCGTACGGCTCTCAAGCCGCTTCAGCTCGGCGATGCTGTGACGCCCCTAGCGCATTTGTCAGTGTACGGGCCATGGTGGATGATCGGCTAGGAAGGTAAGACCGAAGATAATCCAGCTGGGGTGATGGAGTCGGCGCCCCGAGTCATGGCCTTGCCAAGACTGGGGTTCCTGAAGATCAAGAGAGCCAAGAGATATAGCTGTGGCTAATGGCAACTACGTATAAGCTTCTTACCCTGGCTAATTCAACGTCCAGCTCGTGTCCCGGGACGGCTTCTTCGATCTCGTCATGGTCGATATCCGGGGTGCCGACAAATTCTGTCTCCTTGTGATGTGCGGTGTTGTGTGCTTCGTCCAGGTCGGCTTCAGTTGATGAGTTTGTCATGGTCCGGGCATGCTCCTCCCTTTTCTCATCACCGTCCGTAAATTCGGCGTGTTCATTTCTTCCTCCCATGGTGTGTCCCGATTGTGTCAATGTACGGTCCAGCAGCAGGCCACGCCACAGTTCGCAGTTTCAAAAACAAGCCAGCAAAACTATGTGTGAGAAAGAAACCGCGTGGGGGACATCCTCTCCAATATGCGAACCAAAATGATCGTCGCCCCAAGAGTCACATCCACGCATGGGTGCAGTACAGCCCACAAGGATTTGTAACTCGCTCCTTCGGACTCACCAGCAGCTCGGGGCGCGGAACGGGGCTTGGGTAGCACCACACTCATCAGTGAAATGCTGGCTGTCACCGCAGCCGGCTAGATGCCGTGTTTGCCGGGGTAGTTGGGCTGGTGGAGATAAAGGAGGGCATTAAGTCCGACCTACAGCAAAAACCCAACCTTTGAGGCCTAGCGTGCCATTACGCCATGGGTGATCTCCATAGCGGATTCTTCTGGTGTAGTGTATACAAACTGGCGCATGTCATCTTCAGCATCCGTGCAGGAGTACACGTGTAGTAGCGGTGAGTGTGTGTGTCTTGGAGGCAAGGTCCTCATGGTTGGGACTCTTGGCAGGGGTTGAGGCTCAAACGGGGGCTCTGCGAGCATTGAAGATGCGATACAGATTCGCCATAGGCTCAGCCCAGCAACTTTGCTTTACAGCTCCTCGTTGACGCAGCCTACGACGGCGGCAGCAACATATCCCGGCAAGATTCCTCTGAAAGCCCACCGGTAACAGGTGTGCCTCGCTCTGTATTGCCTAGCTACACAATAGCGGCTTTGAGATTGAAAATGATAAACATAAGTATAGTCATCGTAAGCTTTGTCTCCGAGAAATGTACTTTGTTTTGACCTTCAGCTTGAAGGAGCGTATGACTGGGCTTGTTATTCTAGAGATTGTCCTATCCGGTCGAGCAAATCCATTCATGCAAAGTCAGTATTACAATGAGGACAAAGGCTGTACGAATAAGCATCCTTCAGTTTCTGTACTGTACCAATATATGAGTTCCACAATTTCGAAGACGTGAGAAGTGGTTGCAGGGAATACGAACGAACGCGTCTTCCAACTTTAACGCGACGCGGGGCCACCAAATGCGCCTGATCGTTCCGTCCTGTCCCTCTCCAGGACCATGCAGCAAACTTGAAACCTAACAGCATGGCTCCGACACGCAAGGCAGGTCCCATCAAGTCCAAACCTGCCCCTTCTAAACCACTGTCCCGTCAATCCAGCATTCTTTCCTACTTGGGCGGACTGCTGGGCAGTGCTCGCCGGTCCAGTGGTAGCACCACGCCGCTTAATCTCAACAGCACTCCGGCGAGTTTCAGAACGGCTCCAACGAGTGCCACCGACTATGCAAGCGACGAGCCAGATGGGAAGATCGAGACTCCATCTCGCCCTCCCCGCGGTTCCATCGATGCGCCAGATGAACTGAAGGAGGAGCCCGAGCCGGCGCCGGCGCCGCAGATGGCCGGACCAGACATGGATACCCAGCCGCCCGTTCGCCGTTACCGCCAGTCGACCCAAGCCCCGGATAAGTTCAAGGAGCAGATCCAGATCCTCTTCGAGGAAGACATCTACGACCTGGCCATACAATCCCTGCAAACCAACCTGTTCTCGCAGTCCTACCTCTCCGCCGACACACCTTTGTGGGTCGCACCGCCCACTCACATCGCCTTCCTCGGCACCCTCGTCATCCATCCATTGTATACGACGAGGGCGAGAGAGGATGGCAAGAACAAAAAGATGATCTCGGTGCGGGCGCACCAATATCTGCTCGATGTCCTGCGGTCGGTTGGACCCATCAACGGCCACTTCCGGGCGGCATTTGCCTTCCGTGATCGATCTGCCTTGCCTGATCCATCTGCCTACCGTGATCGATCTGCCAGGGCGAACAGACGGCGCCGGCAGTCACCGGACGATGAAGATACGAGTGCGGATGACTACCTGACCACCCCGCTTGCCAATGATGACAGTCTCTGGCAGCGTGTGCCGGATTTCTGGACCATGCTGGGCTGGGCGTTTAGTTGTGCTGTATCCCACCCGGAGCGGTGGGTTTCCTGGAAGCTGTGGCTTGAGCTGCTCCTGGAAGTGCTGGAGCGGGATCTCAAGGATAGGATAGCGTTAGATGAGGATCGCAACTACAACGGGTACCGCATGGTCAATGACTCCATTATACGGTCGTACATAGGGGATCACCAGCTACACCACATCATGCGCGTGCTGTTTGCGTACATCGACGGGGACTCGCATCACTATCAGCAGATTTGGCCCAAGGAGACCAAGGGGAACAAGGTGACCACGGGGACCAAGGAGATCAAGGAGATCAAGGAGATCAAGGAGATCGAGACCAGGGAGACACGGAGTCCGACGGCGACTAACAAGCGCAAGCGGGGCGTAAAGGTCGACCTGGAGAATGACGAATACGGAGACTGGTCGGGGTCGGAAGATGAGTCCATAGGACAGGAAGACGAAGACGAAGATGAAGACGTTGACGGTGCCGATATTGCGCCTATTGCGAGAAAGACGACAGGCAAGGGCAAAGGAGCTTCCAAGAAGAAGAAGAAGAAGAAGAAGAAGAAGAAGAAGAAGAAGAAGAAACGGCCCCTCCCCCTGGTCGAGAGCCCCTTGCTTGAAGAGACTATCCCCATCCGCCGGAGGATATTCGCCCTCATATCCGAGCTCTGCTACAAGCTACCGGAGGACGACGCCCCTTTCGAACTCTATTCGCTTTACGAGGAATTCGCGAGCTACATCCGCGACCTTTCTCTGGACGTGTTTCCTCACTTCATCTGCTCGCGCATTATTGGTGTGGAGAGCATTTACGTTACGCTTATTCGCCACCTGCTGCAGTACCTGCTTCCCCCTGGAGTCCCACAACCGGGAGACGTGGACAAAGAGACTAATGCTAACGGCTTCGTCTCGGCGGTCATGATGGAGAAGTGCTTCCTGCCCTTCGCGTCGAAATCGGTTGTGGCGGATAATGCCAAGCTGGCGGCGGTCCTGTATGAGTTGTTCTCGTTCATGTGGCACGACCCGCTCAGTGGCGTCAAGTATGACACCCTGCCCGAGTTGAAGGATTCCATCCTTGCTGGCCTCGAGGCGAGGGAGAAGAAGTCCAGGATGAAGAGGGAGGTGGTGGACGTCAGTATGATTGACTCTGACTGGTGCGCCAAGACGATGGAGATCATCCAGAAGGATCCTCATGCACCGGCAAATGTGTTGCGGGATGCACACATGCAGTTTAGGCTTGTGCTGAGGAAGTGGGAGGACGCCGAGCTCGCACTCCAAGCTGGTAAGGACAACTTGGAGGCCGATTTCCTCGGATTCAAGTAGAGCTTGTGCTCGAGGGCAGTGGCTGTTGGGACAACCTTGGTGACACTGGCGCCGGTGCTGGGTGGGTTGTGCTGCACGTGGATGAAGTATGGTAGGCGGTCCCAGGATTAATAGAGATACCCAAGGCTGCAATGATGAGAATAAAATTATGCCCGTGCTGACGCAGTTCTTCCTGAAGTGCAGGACAGCCTTACTCTCGTCGCTCTTCCCAGTCATGACACACAAAACAATATGTTACAACCCTGCCTTCAACGGCATACAGAAACGCATCACTTGCCAACTCCTACCGCTTTGGGGAAGCCGACGGATTCCAGCCCTGGGGCTGCCAATTCTGCCCTGGAACCCCAGCATCCGCCTGCTTCCACGGATCTGTCTCCGGCTGCTTGCCCGTCCGCATCTTCTCCTTCTCCTCCTCCTGCAACACACCCCAGGTTTCCTTCTTACTGCTGCCCGGCTCCTCATCAGGCCTGTTTCCACTGCTCATCGTCTCCCTGACATCCTCTGCCAGAGTACCCGCCGGATTTGGCCCATCCTCCCTCCTTGGACTCCTCAACGGGGGCGCAGCCTGTCCCATCTCCGGCCCGTCGATATAACTCGGCTTCGCAGCCCATCTGGCGTCGGCCTCCGCCGCGAGGACTTTTATCCGCTCTTGTCTCAGGAGGTCGCTCCTCTGCTCGTCGACCGAGGGCGGCTCGGCGCGCGTGTGCCGTAGCCACTGGTGCCAGGCCGGAGACACGGCCACGTCGCCGTAGTGCGTCGTCCGGGGCGTCTTGACCATGCGCCTGACCCGGCCGAGCTCGGAGGCGCGCTTGTCGCGGAGTTCCCAGTATGTGTTGCCCTTGAGGTCGACGCCTTGAAGGGAGATGTTAGCTTGGCCATGCATGGAGGACAGGGAGAGAAGCAGCATGGAAGCTTACCAGCTAGGACTTGCCGCCTCCATGGCAGTGGCAGCGTCTTCCATCTATACCAGACTTTGAGGAGCGGCGACGCGTTGTTCATCGACATCTCAACTTGTGCTGCGGATGGTGTGAATGCATCGGACACAAAGCTGGATCACGGAGTTCCGTCGCAGTCGACGATAACTTCCATCCAATGACGGAATTATGAGACCTCTGACAGGTCCAAGCTGCCACTAGCGGCGGGAAGCTAGCGCCACAGGACCCTAAAAAGCTGCCCCTCGATCCGATAAGATAAGGAAACCAACAAAGTGAAATAATTTCGGGGGCAAAAGTACGGTACTTCTGAATCATCAATGACGAAGAGTGAGCCATCTCGCCTTCCAATCCAGCTATAAGCGTCTTTGCGGCCTGATATCGAGACCTCCTTGTCTTCTGTATATTTGCGACAACCAGACAGACATTTGCAGCTCGGAGGACACAGCAATCATGGCTGCCCCCCACCAGCCACCCTACGTCTACACCGCCAACCAAGGCTACCTCCCCACCGAGCCCGTCCCCGAACTCGCCAACGCACCCCCCCGCGACGGCGCGCTCCTCGACGATGACGATGAGCAGGACGACTTCCTCGACGACGTATTCGACGACGACAGCGATATCGACGAGCGAGAATGGGACGCGGGCGCCTCCGCGGACCTCACCAAGTCCTACAACCGCCAGCGACAGATGAACTCGCAGAGCGACGGGCCGGCCGCTGCGGTCCCCAGATCGAACCAGCAGAAGCCCAAGGCCAACACGCTGGCGAGCATCGACGACCAGGTGTCGGAGCTGAGCAAGCACGCCGCAAAGATCAGGCTGGACAACGTCAAACAGCAGGGCCAGGAGCGGGACAAGGACAAGTCGGACCGGGCGACGCAGGAGCTAGTACTCGACCGGCGGACGAGGATGATCCTGCTGCAGATGATCAACCGCGGCGTCGTGAGCGAGATCCACGGCGCCATCAGCACGGGCAAGGAGGCCAACGTGTACGGCGCCGTGCTGCACCCCGAGGACGGCGATGGCCCCAGCCTGCCGCGGGCGGTCAAGATCTACAAGACTTCCATCCTGGTGTTCAAGGACAGGGAGAAGTACATCACGGGCGAGCACCGGTTCAAGGGCGGCGCGGAGAAGGGGAATAACAGGAAGATGGTCAAGCTCTGGGCCGAGAAGGAGTTTCGCAACCTGAGACGGCTGCATATGGCTGGCATCTCGTGTCCGGAGCCGATCAAGCTTAAGCTACACGTGCTGGTTATGGAGTTTCTGGGGAACACGAAGGGGTGGGCTTACCCCCGACTCAGGGACGCGAGACTAGAGGGGGAGGATACGGAGAGGCAGTGGAGGGCGCTGTATATCCAGCTTCTCGGCATCATGCGCAAGATGTACCAGGTCTGTCGGCTGGTGCATGCTGATCTGAGCGAGTACAACATCCTGTATCACGATGGGCGGCTGTACATCATCGATGTGTCGCAGAGCGTGGAGCACGATCACCCCAGGTCGTTGGAATTTTTGAGGATGGATATCAAGAACGTCGGGGATTACTTCCGGAGACAAGGGGTGGATGTCCTGCCGGAGCGGACCGTGTTCAACTTTATCACTGCGCCCGAGGGTCCGACTGAGGAGCCCGAGTTGGCTGCGGCGGTGGAGCATCTCTACGAGGTGCGCCCTGAGGTGGCCGAGGACGAGAATGCGGTCGCTGAGCGGGAGATCGACAACGAGGTCTTCCGGAACCAGTACATCCCTCAAACGCTGGAGCAGGTCTACGATATCGAGAAGGACGCGCATAAGCTCGGTCAGGGGCAGGGGGAGGATCTAGTCTACCGGAATCTGCTCGCGGATCAAGTTGTGCAGCCGAAGAATGAGAAGGAAGATGGAGGAGAGGAGAGCGAAGATTACTCTGGTGAGGGCGCGTCGCTCAATGGCGATGACTCGGAAGATGACGAGAGCAGATTCGAGAAGGGGACACCGCGGGGCAAGAGGTTTGTCGACAAGGAGGACAAGAAGGTAGGTTTTCGTGATCCTTCTCTTCCGAGTGGCATGACTAACATGCGCCATAGGCACACAAGGCGGCGGTGAAGGAGGAGAAGCGCGAAAAGCGGAAGGACAAGATGCCCAAGCATTTAAAGAAGAAGCTGGTTACTAATACTTCTAGGAAGAAGCATTAGATATCCAGCAGACGAAATCAAGACGTGAACTACGAAGGCGACTGTGTCCACCTCCTTATTTGTCGACGTCGTGGGTAATAGACGAGCGGCACCGGATGATGAAGGCAAATCTACCGATCGAATGCAGTTCTGGCCGTGTTCGCCTCCGGGGCATAACCTCCAGAACTGCCACTGTCGGGTCCGAGTGGTCATTGACTGCTGTGACGATCAAAGAGAGCCCTGACGGTAGACCGCGGCGTCGTTCTCCTTGTCAAGTGTCTGATTCTTCCTGTGACTATCTGCTGAGGGAAGTATATGCATCTCACCGATCAGATTCTCTTATATCACTCGGCCTAGGGAAAGCAGAACCTACGATCAAGTGTCCCAAAGCTTCCGAGGTTAAAAAGGACACCTTATCACTCGCCATGATAGTATGTCAAATACGCCCTGCCGGAGTAGGCCCGCTGCGCACAATGCTGCCGGATCTGGCCCGCTTCTGATCTTCCCGTCCCGTCCCTATTCGGCCCCACCTCCGCAGATCCTGCACTCCCGGGTCCGGAAGGACCCTGTCGCAGAGACCGTCCTACTGCTCCTTGACCCAGGGTATACCACGGACGATACAGCCACAGTCAAACATCTGACCATAGGAACTGAAAAGGTCGGTATCCCGTCCGCTCTCCTATGCTAAGCCCTAAAGCTGGTAACCGCCAGACCGGACCCGGCTGGGTTATCACCGGAGAATTCCTGGTGTTGTACCGTTTTGGCTCTGCCTTCTGTATCATTTGTGGCTTGCAAGCAGTTCCGAGGCTTAGGCCAGTCTCAAAAGGCGGAAAGCAACGCACTGGTGTAGCAAGCGAGCAATCATAGACACCATCTACCATGGCTATCCGTCAGGCACTACCGCGTTAAGCGATCCAGCGCAGAGGAGGCGCGCATGAAAACTGAAGCAAAAACGCCAGACAACTCCAGGCACATACGTAACAAGCCATCCGCCGCCCTTTGACGACTGCAGCGCAGTGATTTGCACCTCTGACTGCTCAACGACATAAACATGCCCCCTTAGTGGAGCGTCAACCCAACCAAGATCTAGTGAAACTTCGCCGCTCACTTCCGCAGACTGTCGAGCCTGGCTTGTAAATCGTTGTCTCCCGGGTCCCCACCTCCTACAGCTTGGGCAACCTTGGCCTGGGGTACGTTTTGTGACTGCAGCCCGGTTGGAGTCTTGCCGAACTAAGGAGCTTGCGTTAGTAGACTTCTAGCATGGTCGTGCTCGCGAGGGTGACACTCACAGCCTGGTTGAGGTCCACTCCGATCTCTTCCAGCACCTGCTCGACAATCTCATCTCCTTCCTCTTCTTCACCGACGTCCATGGCGTCGTCCACAGCATCATCCATCATCTCCTGCCGCTGTTCCATCAAGTCGTTCTCGCGCTCGAACTCCATAGCGATCCGCTGCAGGGAAGGGAGGTTCATGGTCTTGTTCATACTGCCGAGGGCCATCGTAGCGCCTTTCATGGCCTGCATCATCTGTTCGTTTGTCCGGTATGTCTAAGCACGCAACAAGTCAGCTTTCCTGTGCCCCTGTGGCTCTCGCCGCGGGGTTAAATCGAAAGGGCGCGACGAACCTGCAACCGCAACGAAATCTTTTGCAGCTGGCTCCTCATGCTGTAAAACTTCTCGACGTATCTGCGAGTGCGGACGAGATCTTTGGCCTGTATCTTGCATGCGCCCATCTGGCCCTTCTGTGCGCTCTGCTTGATCTGACTGACCAGCGTCTTTTCCTGCTTCTCAAGCTTCACGCGCTGCTGGTCAAGCTCTCGAATGGCTTTATCGAGGAGGCGTTGATTCTTCCGTAGCCGCTCCGCTGGCGTTATCCGCTTGCCGAAGGCCCATTCTAGGATCTAAGGAAGACGCATTAGAGACTCGGCAGGACAGAGAAATCGCATCGGTGCTGCTCACATTCATTGTGCTGAATCTTGGACTGAAAGGCTGCCTGCAACTGATCGAACAGGGTGCATGCGGGACCTCAATGAGGAGGTACAGAGGGAATCACTAGGTAGAGTTGATCGCCGGGGAGCATCAAATCAACAATCGAGTGTTCAGGATGTTTGCCTGGCTTGGCGACAGATGGGACGCCGAGCACCTACGTAACCGACCGATAGCTAATCTTGGCAGCTGCTACTTAATCGCCAGCTGCTATCGCGTTCGTTTCACACGTGCTTTGTCTGCGGAGACCTTCCAGAAAGCGACGGCCGGCTCGTTTTTGACCAATCACTGCAAACTTAAGCGTCGTCCGTTATTATCGCCTCCCGTCAAATCATGCCAACCCAAGAAAATCCAGTAGAAGCATCACCTAGCAAACAGCCTCAAGCTCCGATCACGTCTAATGATTTCGCGTCGTACATGCTCCTAGCGCTCCTCGGCCCTTCCAATATACAGGAGCAAATGGAACCTCACGACAGATCATGAGCCAAGAATACTTCTCACCGAAAGGCAAGTCCCCGCTGGGACAGGAGGTGGACGAAGCCTCCGATGACGTCTCCAACCTCCCGACGCCACCACTTCCCGAGACCACGAACACCGTGCCCACGCAGTCCGCGACGCCTGCCTATCTGACTGTCGGCACGGGCTCGACCTCTCAACATGCAGCGCATCTGCAAGCGCTGCTAGATCACGACTCCGGTTATGGCGGCAGCATCGCCGGCGACACCGCCGCAAGCCTCAATCCAGAGGTCGCCCATGCGTCCAGCCAACAGATGTCCGACTTCGACCGCCACAGGGCACAGACAGGCGCAATACACCAGCTATGGTACAACCAACACCGGGTGGCCCTGGGCCGCTCCATCAACCGCGTCGTCGAGCTTTTACGAGGCCTCCAGGACTTCAACGTGACGTGGCCGGCGCATTACCCGTCTGTCCAGCGCCCAGATGGGAAACCGCTAAGCCGGGCGGCGACCAGACCAGATCTCCAGCACACATATTCGACGGTCGACGACTTGGTCGGCCCTTCGGCTCCGGCTCCTCCCTTAAGGCGAGCGATGACCTCGCTGGAAGGTCAAGCTGAAGCTGAATCCAGCAAGGCCGCCGAGAACCGTGCAACACCGGAACCGCGACTCGTCACACCACAGATAGCGCAGGAGTTCTCCATCCTCAAGCTCGACCTGAAACTCGGATCTCTCCACCAGACTGAGCTTGTGCACTCGTTGGAAAAGTCATCCATTGCATCATTACTGGACGGCAAGATCAGCTCCAGCATAAAGCACCTTCTTTTGCTCCGGGACCGAATCGAGGACACATCGAGCAAGGTTCTAATCACGGGAGATTTGAACGCGGGAAAGTCGACATTTTGCAATGCGCTGCTACGGAGGAAGATCTTACCGGAGGACCAGCAGCCCTGTACCAGCATATTCTGCGAGGTGCTAGATGCGAGGGAGAACAGCGGCATTGAGGAGGTTCATGCCGTCCACAAGGATGCCATTTATGACCGAAACGACGAGGCGACCTACGATGTCTTTACCCTACAAGAGCTGGAGAAGCTCGTTACCGACAACTCGACCTATACCCAGTGCAAAGTCTACGTCCGCGATGTACGAACGATCGACGAGTCGCTTCTAAACAATGGCGTTGTCGACATCGCGCTCATCGACGCGCCGGGTCTGAACTCGGACACCACCAAGACGACGGCCATTTTTGCCCGACAAGAGGAGATCGATGTTGTTGTCTTTGTTGTCTCTGCAGCGAACCACTTTACGCTGACTGCGAAGGAATTCATCTGGGCAGCGGCAGCCGAGAAGGCGTACCTATTCATTGTTGTCAACGGATTCGACACCATCCGGGACAAAGAGAGATGTCAGAAGATGATTTTGGAGCAGGTGGCCAAGATGAGCCCGCGCACATACAAGGAGTCATCTGAGCTGGTGCACTTTGTCTCGAGTAACGCGATCCCTATGCTGCCGGCTCCGCCCGGAGGACCCGGCGGGGGTGGAAGTGGGAGTGCGAGCGGAGGCGGCGGGGGTGACGAGCCTGGTGACGACGATCCTCAGGGCAAGGGCAAGGGCAAAGAGGCACTGCGAGACTTCTCTCAGCTGGAACAATCCCTACGGAGATTCGTCTTGGAGAAGCGGGCGAGGTCTAAACTTGCACCAGCAAAGACGTACTTGACCAACATCCTCAACGACGTCAACACCCTTGCCACGGTCAACGAAGATGTCGCTCGTTCAGAGTTCGAGCGGGTCACCAAGGAGCTGGAAGAGATCGAACCCTTGCTCGAGTCAAGCAAGAAGGCGAAGGAGCAGATAAGCGACGAGGTCAACAAGACCATTGAAGACACGTGCGAAGAGATCTACAACACCAGCCGGAAGACCATCAACTCGGCCATCGACCACGCCGGAGACCACACGCATGGTGTCCCCTATCCCGGCCTATTCTACGCCTTCGAGTACGCCGAGGACCTAAAACAAGCCATGCTCTCGGAGATCGCCGCCTCGGTGACGACGTGCGAAGAGCACGCGCGAGAACAGACGGTCAAGGGCGTCAACGTCATCAAGCAGCTCGGCATCCTGCACGTCGGCAACGAGTACGGCGACCTCAACTTCAAGCCCGACGTCATGTTCCGCCGCAAGCGCGACGCCCTGGCGAAGCAGGTCGACATCCCCACCGAGCTGTACGACTTTGTCGACTGGTCCACCCTTCTGCAGCGGCAGGAGAAGGTGGCGGGCACGGGCATGGCGCTCACCCTGGCGACTGCCGTCGGCTCCCAGATGATCGGCGGCTACAGCTGGGTGAGCCACGCCCTCAGCGCCGCGCGCGTCATGGGCAACGACAACCTCCGCCGGATGATCCTCCCCGGTATTGTCCTAGCCGGTAAGCTTTTCTTTTACCCCCTCTTCCCCTGTTCCGCGGCCTTTTCCTACCAGACACACGCAACCCCCATACTAACACCCCCAAAAGCCCTGACAGCGACCTACTACGTCCTCAACCAAATCCCGCAATCCCTCCCGCACCGCCTCAATGCCAAGATCGCGACGCAGCTGGCGGCCATGGACTACGCGCACACCAACAGCGCGCGCATCGCGGGGTCCGTCCGGAAGGTCCTCCGCTTCCCCGCGGACTCGCTGCGCGTCGGCCTGCAGCGGTCCGTCGAGCAGCTCGACTCGCGCCGCGAGGACACGCTGCGCGTGCGCAAGGAGAGCGACGTCGCGCGCCGGTACTTCTCCAACCTCGTGCGGGTGAGCGACCACGAGAGGCGCACCGTCGAGGCTGTGGACCTGGACGCCGTGCCGCCTGGCATGCATGGGGGGCAGCAGTGAAGAGAGCCCGGGATGGAACCTCCTCCCCATGTGATTTTTGACGGCGTTCAAGGGGGAGGGAACTTGATCGGTTTGGTTCTCTTTTTGCAAAGCCCTGAGTTTGTCCGTGACAGGGAAACAAAATTGGGAAGAGTCATGAGAAGGAAGGGAAGGGAAAGCATGGACAATCGAAATGGGGGGTGTGTTGGCACATAACTGGCGTTGCTTGCTTGTTTTGTTGTGTGTCCCAGTCCGGTTCAGCCAAACCCCTTTCTCCGCTCAACGAGCTCTCTCCTTGTACTGTACCCAGCGTTACTTGTACGTATTACCTACCTGCGTCGTCAGGGTTCAAGTCCACTTCGGCGGTATATAACCACATTTGCACATCAATTTTGCCGTCTCCTTTGATAAACACCGATGTAGATACGTGTTAATTCGCCGACTGAGAGCGAGAGGGGTGGTTTTTGGGAGAGAAGATAGGTTGGGGGTTGTAGTCACAGCCAAGATGTAAACGAAGCTAAGAATGAACTTGAACTTTATGTTGAGTTGTCTCTCGTCACATCTCCTCGTTTCTCGGCGTCATGAGCCACCCTCGCCAGCCGCTGGTTGCTTCCCCCCCCCCCCCCGCCAATGCCGACCTCGCATAACTCCTCAAACTGCACCGCCCCCAGAAGTTTCGTACATATACATTCCAAAAGACAGCTTGCTACCCATATAGCCCAGCCGCCGCCATTTCCCGCCCAGATAGATAGCTGATTGCCCGAGAGACCCTAACCGTTTGGGCAGATTTGCGACTTCCGCTGCTTGGCACCACCCTCCCGGAGGAAAAATAAGTAGAAATGCCAATGCAACAGCAGCCCGAGCTTCTCCCCCAGTTTTACCCATATGGACGGTAAGCGGACGAAAGTCATCAACCGCATGAATGCAACTAGCGCGCCCCTTGCTACTCCGGTCTCCCATACCGAGGATGAATGAGAACGCAAAAACATTGCAAGCGATACCCGTCGTCCACTCACACTTGCCAATGCGTCACCCAACCGGCAGAAAGGGATGGTCGCCTCAGCAACACTACGACTTGGCAGGCGAGTCAATATCCATCTTCGTAGCCTCCAAGTTCGGCGTAGCTTCGGGCGAGTCGTACGAGCTGGGCTCCTCCTCGACGGGACCCTCGATCATAGTGGGCGTGAAGCCCGTCGAGGCCACGCTGTCCTGCTCCTGGCTGCCGGGCGCCGCGACGGGATCGTGGCCCTTGCCGCTGTTGCTGGCCGAGATGCCGACCGCGGGCGCCGCGCCTTCGGCGATCTTCTGCCTCGTGACCGTGACGATCTTCTCGGCCTCGGTCAGCCTGCCGCCGCCGGTGCTGCCGGTGCTGGCGTCCCCTTCGACGCCGATGGCGGTGCTGCTCTGGTTCTCGAGCAGCTGGTTCTTGTCGAAGCGCACGACCATGCACGACAGGTTGTCGGTGCTGAAGCGGGCGAGGGCGTGGTCCACCAGCATCTTCGCGGCCGATACGGGCTCGTTGACGCCGCGGACAAGGTCGACGGCTTCTTGGTCTGAGCAGACGTCCCATAGCTTTTGATTCACGAAAAGTCAGGCTTGTAAACTTATGTGGGGGAGGAGAGAGGACTTACACCATCGCATGCAATGATTATGAACTCATCGAGCTCGGGCTGGATGACCGTCTCTGTAGTATAGGGGTGGCCGGTGACGAGGTCCTTCATATAGGTATCGCCGAGAGCGCGGGTAACAGCGAGCACTCCATTCACACGGTTATTGAGAATCAGGCCGCCCGCGTTAGCTATCCTCTTGCCCTCGTTCTCGTCGCTGCCCTTGTGGTCGTACGAGAGCCGGAGCGCCTTGCCCGACCGACAGAGAATGATGCGGGCGTCTCCGACGTTGGCCGTGTACAAGACGCGCTGTCTCGTCGCCGCGTTCTTCAACTTGGCGTGGGCAACTTCCGTGGTCGAGGTGCTGTCGGATGACTCGGTGTCCTTGGACTTTAACGCCTCCTCGGCTGCCCTGGCGACTGCGGGCGCGATGGCCTGCGACCCCGTGGCAGACTGGTTGCTCGGCACCCTGTCCTCCCAGCGCAGCACGGCGATAGCAGCCGTGCAACCGCTGTTCTTAAGCGGCAGTTTTTCGAGCTGAGCGTCTACGCTTGTAAACGTCTGGTCCAGCAGTTCCGGGATCGGCGCGTTCGGGTTCTTCCTGATGATCTCCTCGAGGATAAGGTGAAGTTTCTTTCCACACCAGTCCGCAGCAAATGTTCCCGCGTGGCCGTCAAAGATGGCGAAGTACCCGTTGTCGGTCTCGATCATGTCCTGAGTCGGGGCAGGATCGTCGCCCGGTTTTTGGGACTTCTGACTGCCAGCTTCTGAGCCCAGGGCCGGGGCGGGCGTGTGCAGGAAGTTGTAGAGGAAAGCATGGGTGTCCTCCATAGTCCGTCTGCACTTCTTGTTGCGGTCCTCCCACACACCGACGCGGAACGTCGACCTAGGGCCGGGGAGCGACTCTCCGGCGGCGTTGTTGTGCTGTCCCTGGGGAACGGCAAGAGCCTGGTCCTGCTTGCCGAGTTTTTGCAGGGGCGTCTGGTTCGACGACTTCGCCTCGGAGTCGGCGTCGTTGTTGGAGCGGCTGCCAACCTGCGTGAAGAGCGAATTCTTAGCTTGGGCTATCAGACTGCTCGCTCGGCCGCTTACGCCGCTGCTCCTTCGCTTCTTCTGGTCGGCCGAGGTGCCCGCGCTGGGGGGGCTGCCATTGCCGCTGCGCTTCTCGCCGAGGGCGGCCTGATCGCTCGTTTTTATGGGCGAAGGTGCAGCATCTCCGGAAGCGTTCTCGGCGTTGTTAGCATCCGGTGAGGGAGGCTTTTCGTCCGTCTTCTCCTGCTGGCCACCGGCGGTATCGGAAGTGTTGCTGTTGTCGGATTTGGGGGGGGACGAGTTGGAACCCCCGCCGAACATCCTATTGAGCAGGCCTCCTTGCGAGGAGAGACTGCGTCGCTTGTTGCCTGCCAGGTTGTTGAGAGGTCGCTGGACTCTGGGGTAGCAGCTAGTAGACGTCAAGTATGATGACGTATTGGACACGGTTTTGTCGTTTCGAATTGTCTGCGTAGATGGCAGACGATAGTATCGAAGCTCTATCTACAGAGAGCAAGTATAGGACGTCGTAAGCTCCGGCAGACCACAGGGCGTTGAGCTTCGTTTGAACGGCACTTTGGACACGTCGTCGACAGGGAAACAGCTCTGGGGCGTTTTCTGTTGACAGTATTGTTCGTCAGGACGAGTGGGTAGGTTGTAGAGGGCCAGGAGTTTTCCAAGCTGTTGGTTCGGCACTGTCGCACAGTTGCGGTTGGGGTTGAAGTAGCTGAGAGGTAGGGTTGGTCGGCGAAGTGGGCTGTGAACGTTAGTCCCAAACTCCAAGGGACAAGAGAGGGGTCTTGTGACGATGGCTTAGGATGATGTAATTGGGGACCTCGCCGGGCAATCTGGGAAGGCGTAAACCAAAAGTAAAACAACGGAAGGGCAGGAGCTAGCAATGACGGACTAAATGTCCACAAAGCTGCAGGCGAAACAATGGGGTCAGATGCGACGAAGTTTAGACAATTGCTTTCTGAGGCTTTCAAGGTGGATGGGGCCCCGAGATGGGATTCATGGGCCAGCAATTGCTGGGCACACTGGCAGCACCAACGCTGGGAGCCGTGGGCGCTGGGCTCGCGTTGCGGACAGAGGAAACCACAAACCCTCCCCACGTCAGTTTTGGAACCTGAACTCACCTTTCAGCTTTCACTGGTCTTTAAACAAGTCACACTTTAGGCGAACCAACGGGCGAATAATGGTCTTTCTGGAACGGTGACAGCCGGGCGCACAAAGGCGGATAGGCTGGTAGGTGGGCTTGAGATATGTGACAGATCAGAGTGAGGTCGCACTTAAAAAAAAAAAGGGGGAGTGAGGGAAGCTCAAGGTTAGAGCGAGCTGATGGTGTCTGAAGCTCCCAAGAGTCTACCGAGTGTACGAAGTAGAAGGAATCCATCCAGTGTTGCCTTAGCGCTGCTGATTTGGAGGTCTCTCGAAAAGAGGGGACCAACTTCCTAATCTCGTCACTTGTTGGCAGCAGTCGCGCTCGGCGCTTACGGATGTACGAAAGACCCTGGATGTTACCTTGGTATGGGGAGTCTGTTGATCCTTCTTCCCCATGGTTCCCGAAGGAGATGCCCGAGGCACACTAACTAAGGAACTCTCTGTCCGTTCTGTTAGCAACTTTTGACCGCTCGGGAGGTTCTAGACCGTATGCCTAGTCCTCCTGGCATCGTCCGTTGGGATGCTGGAGAAGAAGAGAGACAAAACAGACACTATACGTCTATGAAAGTATCTCTTCCCAGCAACACTGGTTAATGCACACTGAAGGCTTCTCAGCAGCTGGGTAGGGTAGCAGGTTTACCACGTCACGAAGAGACACTCGAGAGGACGACAACATACTTGAGCATTAGCACAGCTGGGAGAAGCTGAAAGAGCCATGAGATGAGATACGATGCGTAAGAGCCGTTAGACCGGTTGAACGACGGCCCCGGAACCGGCCCAAAATCTAGAGAAACAAAAAGGAACACTATATGTACAACAGCAACGGCAGCCCGCTCCCAACTTTCCGCTTCCTAACCTTGACCTGGGATCCTTTCCCGATCTAGAACCTCCATCGAGTGAAGACGTCGGGCAGTGCGTATTAATGCTCGCATCACAGTTTTGCGTAGCTTCTCCCGAATATTGTACAGTCGACAGAACGGCGGCCAGAGAGAGATGGCCGTCGTTTCGTCGCATGCCCCCTTCAAGCCGCAACGACACGTGCCTTGCGTCTGTCTTCGTCTCCATCAAGCACGTAGACCTTCCATCAGAACCACGGCATGAAGGGAGGAAACCAATAGCGCTTCCACACGCACGCTTGGCTTAACCTTAAGAACTTCCCGTCATTTAAAGAGCAGGCCTCGCCTCCGCCCTCCCCAGCGCGGCCCCGACCCTCTCCGCCGTGCTCCCCTCCTTATCCTCCACGCCGTCCGTCAGGATGTTCCCGCCCATCTCGCGCATGCGCTGCTCCTGCTCCATGGCCAGGTGCGTCTGCTCGTCGGCGACGGCCAGGGCGTAGGGGATCCCCACGAGCAGGGCCGAGACGGAGATGGTCCAGGCAGCCCGCCCGCAGAAGAGGAGCGTCGTCTTGACGATCCGCGAGGTGGCCTGGTACTTGTGCCAGAACCAACCGCGCGTCGAGGGCGGGATGATGTCGCGCAGGGCCGAGAGCCGCTCGGCCAGGGTTTCCGACGAGGGGTCGAAGTTGGAGTCTGTTGAGATCTCGGAGTCTGGAAGGGGGGAAAGGGAGTCAGTAACTCGGGGGGTAGACAGTAGGGATGGGACAGGGTTTGGGGGAGACGGTACCTGTGTCGGAGTAGTCGTCTTCCTCTTCCTCGGGACCAGGCTGGGTCTCCTGGAAGTGCTCGTCTTCGACCTCAACTAGTTGGACCATTTCGGAGATGTGGATGGATTTGTTTGTGATAAGTAACCGCTGATCTCGCGGGCTGGGATCGCTAAGATACGTCGGGTGGATGCGCGTACGGATTGAAGTTCGTTGAAGTCGTTCGAGATGGGCCTGACCAAGAATACGTAAGGGTAAGGTAGCTACCGATGATGTTGGAAATTTTGCTGAGATCGGTTAATGGAATTTTCCGGGGTTATCAGCTGGGCGAGTGGGCCATGCAGCGGGAAGCGCGTGTCATAGTTGGCCCGTGCGGGTGCACCTCTTTTGACAGGGTGAACGGTATGCGAGGATATTCTCTGGACCTCTCAGACCTTTCGACCCAGACTTGAAGTATGGTCAATAGATACCTATTTTATAGGCATTCAAACGAGCAGAACACGGAGTGCGGAAAACTATTCCAACTAGCGAGTAATATCGTCTCTATTCATACTCATTCTTCCGCTAAACCCAACAATGACCCGCCAACAATGCTATCATCAGCTCTAATGGCATTTCCAACGTCCCAACAGGATGCAATACCCCAAAGCATGCTCCGAGACCAAATCCTTTCTCTTGTCAGAACCCAGACGTGTATCTCTAAATGTAACCAATCAGCCTCTGGACGGCTGGTCTGCGAACCGGATGCCCCTCCGTCCGCCCGACGGCGGTACTCGCGGTGTATCGTCGTCGTCACTATCGTCATCTGCCGCACCGGGTGAGGACATGCCGAGCGCCGCCTCTCTCCGGCGCCGCTCGGCCGGCGTCTCTCTCACTTCGTTGTCGTCGTCCTCGTCGCCCACGCCCTGTAGCACGGCGAGGCGTCGTCGCCGTTCCACGGCCGTCTCCGGCTCGTCTCTGCTCGATGCCGCTGCTCCCGTCGGTCCTTCGCTGCTGCCTTTACCTTTATCGCTGGGCGACGAGTCAGTCCCCGAGGGAGAGCCGGACGGTGAGCTGCGCCGTTGCTCTTCACGGCCGCGTGAGGGGGCGGGTGTCGACACTGTCCGCTGGGCCGCCGAGGGCTTCAGCGTACTGGCACCGTGCTCTGCCGGCTGTTCCGTCTTCTTTGCCGCTCCACGGGTGGACGACTGAGCCGAGTCGTCGGCAGGCTTGTCCTTGGTCGCAATCCTCTTCACCGCCTCGGACGCGTTGGAATGGTCTAGTATCTCTTTGCGCGTGCGCTTATCGTACTTGCGCACCTCCCGGATGAAGTCCTCCTTGGTCATGCGCTGGTCGACGCCGCTGATAGTGAAGCGGATATGGCGGTCGTCGTCCTCATCGCCGCCATCCTTCTTCCTGGGCTTCTGCGCCGATGCTTCCCCCGCACCCCCCGGCCGGAACGCTCCAGCCCACGTGGACACCGAAGCCAACCTAGGTCTCGCGGGCGGTGGGTTAGAAGGTTCGCCTCCTTGTCCGGATGGCCCTGCTGCTGGGGCATCCTTGCCCTTGACCAAGGAGCCCATGCCCATGTATTTCAGGCCCTGGCTCATGAAGTCCGGGCCCTCCTTGTCGGGTTTCTCCGAGGGGAGCTCGTACTTCTTTACGACTTCGCCGTCTTCATCTTCGACAATGATCTGTAGCTTGTTAGTGGTCTGTGGGGCGTCTAGAAATCAGGGGGATGTACGCACAGTATTTCCGAACTGGTAGGCTCTTGCAGGGTTATGTCTCTTGTTGGCCTTATGCCTGTCGTTGTGATCCTGACGCTTCTTGATCTCCTCTTGCTTCCAGTTATGGATCCTCTTCTTTAGATCGCCGTATGTCCATCCTTTCGGCCCTGGCACCTCAGCCTCCAGCTTGTCCTTCAGCTTCTTGGCGTGTTCCGCGGCATTATCTGTGGCCACATGCTGTACGGTGAGAACGTCGCCATCTTGATTCTCGACGATGATGTCGTTGCCCTCGTCATACACTTCCACGTGGCCCGCAGTCTCGTGCGACTGGTTTTGCCGGAGTGCTTCTTCCTCTTCCCACCTATCTTCGCGTTCGCGGGCGTCTTCGTCGGATTGACGATGTCCCGGCCGGCCTCTATGTTCCGATTCCGTAGGGGACATCGGTAGCGAGTCCCGCCTTTCTTCGGGAGAGTGACTTGAGGAATCGCCCATAAGCGTCGCAGAAGTCTGTTCACTCTGGCTGCGGCGGTCGGGGAAGATAGCTGACTGAGTGATGGGTCCTCCAGGGCCGATGCCATCATCCCACTTCTTCTGTTTCCTCCGCCTGCCGACAAGCGAGGACGCCCGGCTGTTCTGCCGACTGGCCTTCTCGTCCTCTTTCTGGCGTCGCAGGAAGTTGCCAGGGAGGCCGACTGGCGGCAGGGTACCCGGAGGATACTCGGGAAGCTTCATCTCGTCCAGATCTGTATCGGACAGGTTCTTCGCTTGGGACCTGGAGATAGAAGCAATGCGTGGAAGGCGGTTCATCCAAGAAGGGCCCTCCTCCGGTGCAGTCGTGTATGACATGGTAAGACTCAAGGTGTTGATGCGCTTTCCCAGCGTGAAGACGGCTATGGACGAGCCATGCACAATGATCGAGGTGATGACAAGGAACGATACTATGGGCCACACCAGCGATACCAAGGTGTAGTGTTCGGCAGTTTTCGGTGGCAATTCGGCCAATGGAACCGGCGTTTCGGTTTCTAGTTCGGCTCGAGCAAGAATAGCAACAAAAATGGCGCCGACGCCAATCGGGCCAAAGTGGCCAGCGAATAGGGCCTCTCGCCACGTCTTGATGTCAGGTATGAACGGCTTCAGGGCCATCATAATGGGAATGCGCCGGAAGAGGATAACGAAAATGGCAAGCACCACAAGCCGCCAGGCGGTCAACGGCAGGTCGGGGCTGTTGAACTGCGACCACGGGATGATGGTCCCGAAGTAGACGAAGTACGCCAAGTTGATGAGCAGATCGATGACGTTGGATACGTGCGACTCCTCGGTCTTCTGGGTGAACCAGCCGTCGTTCGAGAAGCCGACTCCGCAGGCAAAGCCCACGAGCAGGTCGTCCACGCCCAGTATGCTTCCCGATCCGGCACAGAAAAGGGCCAGTACAAAGTAGTAGACGAGGAAGCTCTCCCGGTCGATGAGCTCCTTCTTCTCGGCGTACTTGATGGCGTGGCGGCCGATGTAGCCGATGAGGAAGCCGTAGATGGCGCCGAAGATACATTCGTAGAGGATGGTGTACACGATCCAGTGATAAGTGACGTCCTTAGCCTTCAAATGCTCCTGGATGAGGTACAGCGAGAGGTAGACGAAGGGAAAGGCCATGCCGTCGTTGCAGCCCGACTCGGCCGAGAGCAGATCTCGCAAATGTTTCGGTACTCGCTTTGCGAACTTGCCCTTGCCGACGACGGACGAGGCAAGGACCGGGTCGGTGGCTGTGACGCAGGCGGCGACGACCAGGCTCTCCAGCCAGGTCAGAGGGGGGACCATCCACCACACGAAGAGGCTTGTGATGAGCCAGCCAAAGGTCATGACGGGGACTAGGAGAAACACGACCGACTTCCAGTGTTTCTCCATGTAAAACTTGGGCAGTTCGACACCGACGGCGAAACACTGGACAACGAGGACTATGCGAGAGAACTCTATGGTCACGATGTCGACGCTGCCCCACGAGTTCGGGTCTATCAGGTTGGCTGCATGGGGCCCGAAGATGACACCGCAGAGAGTCGCAACGGTAGCTTCGCCAATGTACAGACGCTCCTTGATGAGGGAGGAGCAGAGCATGAACAGAGAGGTGAAGCCGCCCAAGATGATGTAGACCAGATGCGGCTTGGTGATGGATAGATGGTCCCACGCCATGGCCGCGGTTGGGAAGGTCGGAGATTCTGGCGGGTAGGGAGGGTTAGGGTCCGAGCTATCTCGCCACGGTCAACCCAGAGTTGTCGGTAACCCAGGAACTCGACGCGTGAGCTTCGAAGAGAGGGTAGCCGACGGGAATGGCACTCCCCAGTCTATCGAATCTGTCCTGATGCTGAGATTGAGGCGATGCATTCAGGAATAACGAAGAGTGCCGAGGGCGGCCACTGTTTCTACCTTCTTCCAACGGATGATGCAATATGTGGAGGGCCAAGAAGGACGGCCAGACCGAGACGGACACCCCGACAAAAAGGCGTCTGAGTAAGGGTCTTTCTCCTCTTGATGGGGGGATATTGTTATACCGTTTAATCGGAGCCAAAAGTGCTCATACAGCCCACAGCTTACGTAGGAGAAGTAAACAGCAGCATTGGCGGTGCTGGGGGAAATGTCAAAAAGAGGGAAAACTATAGGATGGATTTTAGGTACTGGAGTCAGCAAAGGGATGTTTCTGACAGGGCAGCGGGCGGGTTCGAACTCCATAAATAACAAAGTCAAAAACGAAGCCAAGAAGTCCCAAGACAGAAAGAACCGGGATGCAAAAGAAGGAAGAGGACGATTAGCGCCACCTCCGAGGAGGTTACTGTCCTTCCTGTGGACCTCTCGCAGCAGATGTACCCCGGACGTAGCGACTCTAGTCCGCCGGAACACAGCACCGCCCGCTCCCCGACATATCGGAAACTGACTTTTCACTATCTTGCGCAAAAGCCTCGAACACACGGGTCAAATCACCACGGAACATGACATTCTAACCGACTGGCACAGCGATGCATGCACTTGTGTTACGTGTACATGAGAACACGGACCGAGCAGTTGGAATGCGCGTATGTGCTCAAGAGCGCTCAAGCGTCACGTTGTCGTGGTATGTGAGCTTGGAACCATGTACCACGTAAAATAAAAAAAAGGCTTCGCCTTCTCCGAATTGATACATGATCGCGACCACGACCGGAACCTTGTACGTACCCCCATAAAGTGCAATGCAGGCCATTGAGCGTGGACAAACTGCAAAGGCCAGCCGTTATCAACACTATCCGAGCCGACAGGAGTACCTGTACAGTACTTCAATAACAGAGACATTGCGGCCGAGCGTCGGCTGCATATCGCGACTAGCTAGGTCCGGTCTCCGCCGGGGGCTGTGGCTGCTGCGCTTTTCATCCTCTACGGGCATGAGATAACGCGATTCATCTCTTCAACGAAGCGACAGTTTGTGCCTTTCAGGCTACTACCCACGTCTAGTGAGGTGCTCATCATCGATGATGATGGTTTCCGAGATTGCGGAGAGCCCTCCCACTGTCTTTGTGGATGCGAGCCGACGTCACGACGATAATGGGCGCCCGCTTGGTTACTGGCTCGTTACAAGGCTCGGCACCTTGGCAATTGGTTCTGATTTGAGGCCGGTCACAAAACAATCGATCGGGGTGTGCCAATTGACCTCCCAACACAGTATCCTTGGACTCACGGCAAATTGCCCTGCAATTTGACTTCGAAGGAGAAAATCGTCGTCGACAATGAGCAGAACCTGTTTGAGGAAGCTCCATGCGAAGCCATTGGCACTGGTGTCATACCCCTGCAAACTTCGCCGGCATTGGGTTTTCTGGTGGCTGAATTGGACCTTCGCGACTGGTTCCGTACGAGAGGATGACAGGATGTGCTGCCGGTCCGGACACCACGTGGGGGTCCCGCGTCACCGCCGCCGGTCATGTGCCCTCGCACCCGTGGTCAACAGAGCCTCGGCGAGCCTCTTGTCTCCCACCGACTCCCACGGACCGGATGCTGGGACTGGGCCTAACTGCCTGTGTCACCGAGGGGGCAGACTACGTTACTGGACCGGAAGGTGCCGTAGTTACCACATTCGACCGCCTGCATCATTTGCTCCCTTGTTGTTGCACTACCAGCTGCAGCGTTGGCTTGAGGGAAGCACATAACTGAGCATGCAAAGAAGCCCAACACACTACACCAAAGCGCTTCATCTCGCCCTGGATTGCTCGCCTGACTTACTCTGGCTGCTGCGTACATCTATGCACGGCGTAAGCAGGAGAGAGGAGATAATTCCGTTACCAAAGCTGGCGTCGGAATATTACACATCAAGTTCCCCTGAACCCAATGACCTCCCTCGCAGATGCGGCGCCTGGCTGGGAGAGAAAAGTAACCCCTTCTCTCCATTCAAGAACAAGACGATCTAACACCTGGATGGCCAGACTCCTAAAGCATCAAGACTCCTCCTCTGATAACCTGTCTCTGGGACGGCCCGTCCTTCAGGCAGGTTATGCTCCTTGTTGCGATCCCTAGCAGAGCTTTTGCAGCAGGGGTTACCACGCGTTACCGTCCTTCTTTCGCCTAGCTCCACAGTAAGGTGTTGACTGATCGTTTGTTCTTCTCCCTACCTGCCTTCTTCAATCGTTCGGGTCTCGTCTTTGGGTTGGCCATAAGCATCTTCCTGGACCCCCTATCTCTCCGCGAGCGCGGCTGCGGATGTATGCCAGCTGTCCGAGACCTGTTGAGACAGACGCCCCAATCTGAGCAGTCGTGGACCGACTCCTCTTATCCCTGGACCAGTCATCAGAACTTTTCCTCATTTGCGCTGGCAAGCGAACAGACCCTCCAGGGTGTTTCCAGATGTTATTTGCCGCATGGAGTAGATTATCTTTAACTGGTCTGCCCATGCATACTGGCGACGCCGACAATAACACACTGCTGAGCAATAACATTCGCGGCATCTAGGTATAGTGAACGAGCTTGAAGATTGAAGAGCCTTTTACTTCCTGGCGGAGTGGAAGCAACTGAAGAATCTACCGCTCTTGGTATCGGAGTCGACGAAAGAACATTACCCGTACCGAGTGGCCGCTATGTAGACTTTCTTGTACGCCGCTCTGAGACGCGCGGGTCCTTGACACAGGAGGAATATATATGAGCTGGCCGAACACCGACGTTGGATGACGTTGGTTAATGTGTACAGCTCTCTGCCAGAGCTGGATCAGTCTATCTCTTTTGTGGGAGTCCATCAACTACAGAGGATCTTGAAGTCGCTTCTGTGGGATGACGAAGTGGCCCCTTTCCGGACTAGGGACAACCGGGACGAAGGGAGACACCAATCGGAGGGATCATGTCGTGGAGTCGGTTTGCCTTCGAAACATGAGCTCTACAATGACCTAGCCATCCACACAGATTCTGGCTTCTTCCTGACTCGTTGGCTAAGTACATCTCCAGTTTGCCTCGAGGCATCTCTCGCAGTCTATTGCCCCTGAAGGAGGTCGACCATGCTACACCAGACGGCTTCTTGCCTCTGTTCCCCTGTTAATGCTGTTATGAAGCCTGATATAGAATTCCTTTCGAGTAACATCCTCATCACACCCGCTACTGCCTCGTACCTTGATATCACTCTTTGTGTTGACTTGTTCAACTTCGTTATCGGCCCTTGATAGAGTACCGTGACCACCTTCGGCTTCTTCGCACCAGTTTCGCACCAATCTCGTACCAAGTCCCAGGCTTCACTTTCGGCCTCATTCTCCCTCCACCTTCAGAATGGCGCCTCGTTTAACATTTCCAGCGGCACCCAGCTTTCCCATACCTTTCTTGATCTTTCTATTTCGCCTTGGACCTCGACCCTGCCGACCCCTCCTGCCTCCTTCAAGCCCTTCCGCTTCTTGGCTGTATCCCTCAGTTCTTCAAGAGTACCTCTCTTTGCGTCCGATCCCTTGTCCTTCACTCCGCCGCTGCTCCCGCTCACAACCACAAGCCGCTCAGTCGGTTCGAGGCTTCAAACAGTCATTCCCCATCTTCGAGACAGCTTCTCCAACATGTCCGAGTCACAAGACCAGTTACCCCAGAAAGAAGACCTCAAGGCGCAATTTCCTTCACGAGTGCCTGCGCCGGTTGCTGATATGGAGACGGCACAATTCCCAGCCGCAGCTCCGCTAGAAGCTGAAGTCGCACCTGTCGCCGGCGACTTAGGAGTTTTGCAAGCGGTCCCAGAGGCCTACGCCTGGTCCGTCTATCAGCTCAGCCTTCTTCAGATCCCTAAGCGGACGGGCCTCAATGACAATCACATACAAGTGATCAAGGCCGTCGGCGACTGGAAAAGCGGAGTGATCGACAGCCAGACAATGGGCGGGATGCTGCGCCTTTCACCACGTCTCATGGAAGCAGCACTGGAGATCAGCAAGAACCTTGATCCCGGAGTCGTGGGGAATGATAGCTTTACCGCGAAGCGCCTTCTGCAGGTGAAGTTCGACTGCTATGAGGCTGTCACCATTGCTGGTAAGCCTCCTCGTGTACTTTTCCCACAAAGACAACCTCGAGTCACGCGACGACGCAAGAGGATGTGCGTTGACAGGACGTTGCAGCAACCAGGGCACCCGAGACCATCACCCTGATGAAGTTCCCGCCCGAGATCAGGAGGATGATCTACTCCGAGTATCTGACCTACAACCTCTACCAGGAGAGACCAAGGTTCATCCGCTCCACCAAGTCAACCGACTGCAGATGCGGCTCGCCCTGCAACCGACCGAGGAGATGGTACCCAGTCAACCTAGCACTGGCATTCACCAGTAAGCAGGTATCGGCCGAGGTCCTGCCCATGTTCTACCGCTTGGGACCCATCGTCTTCTCCTGCCCGTGCGAGCTCGTACACACCTTCGTGGCCAACAAATTCCTCCGCGCCAACATAAAATCGGTCATGGTCCGCTGGATCGGCCCCGAATCCGACAAGGCCTTCGCCGTGCTGGGCACCTGCCGTCGGCTGAGGAAGCTGCGGATCTGCATCTCACAGGGCACGACCGAGTATCCGACGGCGAGAGAGGCGATGATGAAGACCGTCTCGCTCGGCCGGAAGACCAGGCTGTGCGACGCCCTCGGCATCGACGAGCTGCTTCGGATACGGGGTCTCGCTAAGATCCGCGTCAGCCATGTGAACCCGTTCTGGGACGAGAGACGCACCGAGGCTGAGAGGCTGCGTCTGGAGATGTTGCTGAGGCAGCAATGCTTGAAGCCGAAGGAGGACGAGGGCTGGGTAGGGGAGTATCAGGACGATGTTACGGTTGTCGAGGAGGAGAGTGTGGAAGGGAGTGACACGGGGTCGATGCTATCCGAGCTTTTGGAGGAGGACATTCAAGCATGAGCTTTCGGTCAGCCAGGCGACCCCCAAGCCAGTGGTCCCAGCTCTGGAGGGTAAACTGGTTCCCGTGGCTTTGGTTCTGATGCTCCGATACATCAATCGTCTTTGGTACGACAGGAAACACAAAGCTGTCACATAAAGAGAAGGTGTTGTGTTGTATTGCCTTTTCCCAGCAGCATGTTGGGAATGGACGAGATGCCAGGAGTTTGTTCGTGCTCTATTGATTCAGGGGCAGCGGTCACTTCAGGAATGTAGAGTTAATGCATTGGCATATTGCCGAGATTAGGTTGCACAGGCCGGAAGGACTGTAGAAGTCCAGCCGTCATGAGCCTGCCATGAGCTCACTCAATGTGATCAGAAATGTTGCAACAGATAAATTACGAGATTCCTCCGCAGAAAGATGTGGTGAAGGTCCCGTACTCAAAAAGCATTGCAAGTGGTCGCTCTTGTCTCGTACGCTCGCCCACTCGGAGAGTCGGCCGCGCAGCCTCAGGCTCAAGACCAGCCCAAAGGAGAAGAGGGTGGCCGAATCAGGCAGAAGACGGATCATAAGCTATATATAACAGAGAGATCACAGCAGATATTGGATGCCGTCCTACCTTGTGCTCCTGACGTCAAGTTGTGCGGCTACAACATGGCTTGCACAAGATGTCATCTTTGTACGACGGATGGGAACAAAATATCATTGCCGGTTGATCAGTCTCCTAGATCATTCATGACAATGAGCTCAGGCGCGCTCGGCCCGGTGATCGACAAGTCCTGACCTCTACAGTTGAGGAACAAAATGCAATTTCGACGTTCAAGTTATGATGATGGTTGTGATTTTTTTTCGGCTTAGTCACCCAAAGCCCCGTAAGCTACCGTACCTAAACCAGTTTAGCCCCAGACAGGTCGGGCTGGTGGCCCAGGCTACCTTAGGTCTAGGTATTGATAAGGCTATCAATCGCCGTTAAACGGCTTTCTGTATTTCATTGACTCGCAACTCTCGTGAATACCTACCTGTATGCCACGCCGCCGTTGAAACAGTGGGATACGACGAGCTGCAGAGGAGCCGGCGACGTTATGGCAGACGCCTTCCGAAGCGCGCAACTCGCCCTTCTCAACCCTACCTTATCTGACAATACCCACCCGCTAATTCCGACCTCTAGGCTATACGCTTTCTAACACTTTGCCCTCTGGCCTTGGTCTTAGACTTCGAGTCCATCTGGATCTTGAGATTCGTATTTGGGGGTTGTGGAGGAATTCCAGACGTGCGCCGCACAAGCAAGGTTTGCGAGGGTCGCTACGTATCTCACCTGGGTGAATCCGTTGATCAGGTACAATACATGAGTTACCAGAGCCTGGATTGCAAGCACAACCGGAGATCATCCAAGCGAGCAACGACGATCCAAACAAAATCTCCTCTGGGGACTGCTGTCAATGCCTCCTAATGTAAGCGTGATAATGGTCTTGGGCATGGAAACATTCAGGGAATGTGAAAGCGAGGGCAACGGTAAGAGTTGAGCCTGCCTGTCTACCTTGTCGCCCAAGACGTATTGACCCGATGTGCCGCCTCTTCTTCGCATGATGTTCAGGCTGTCCGATATAAAACGGGCCTTGTCTGGGAGTCTACCAGGGGCTACTATACCTTGCCAGCCGAGACGCTGATTGGTCAGATCTGCACAAGCTTTGGCGCTCGGATACCATCGGTCGACCACCTCATGCCGCATCAGATCAAGTTCGTTCTCCATTGCCAACATGTACTACCATGCGGCGCACACTATGTAGGCGGAACATCATAGCTTGGGATGAGCTTCTTCGCCGTTGGCTTCGAGGCTTACCCTTGTCCAACGTGTCTTAGTGCGACGCTGCTACTTAGCTAGCATCTGTGGTCAGGCTTGACAGACTGAGCCAGGAAGCTTCGTGCTAGCCTGTGCTAGCCAGACAACTCACAGCCTCGCATCCATGCTCACGAAATGCTGGCATGCCGCCTGGATCTTGGCAAACAGGAGTGTGAAGGACTGAGACGGTCGAACCGGTGATACGAAACTCACCAGGCCTCAGTTCAGTGGTGATCATGATCACCCATGATTGCCATATAAGAGTAATGTCTATCCGCTTACCATGATCTCCTTAGCTACCCTCGTATGATCTCTGCTCTTGATCGCTGCTCGCTTGAACCTTCTCTTTCTCTTCTTTCTCTTCATACGAGCATGCCCTAGGGGTCGCTCCGTTTTCTTATACATTCTCTTGCACTCTCCCCTGCGAGGACTCAACTGTACAATCCTTTACTCTTCACTCTTTTTGTCTTTCACCATCATCATGCTTCTCAACAGCGTACTCACAGCCCTCTTGGGCCTTGGCTCTCTGGCAGCAGCAGGTTAGTAGACTTCTTCGGCATGTCTCGGCTCGCCTTGCTAACGAGTCACAGCACCCGCATCCGCTGAGCGCGATGCTACTCCAGCGGAGAGGGGATTGAGATACCGTTCAAAAGCACAGCGGCGTTCCCCCCTGATCATCCAGGAGACCGTCGTAGAGCAGTCCATCACCATCGTCCAAAACCAGAATCTTGGCCTCATCAGCCAACTAGCCGCCATCGCTGAGCAGGAGCTCGCGGCGCTGGTGCAGTCGCAAGTGGCACTCGTTACACAGCTCGAGGAGATCAAGAACAACATCCGCATCAACCACTTCAGGGCCAAGTTCAGCCAAGTCGTAAGCAATCCCAACCCCTCACCAACCAGATCATCGCCATCACAACGACTAACAAAACCCCCCCGCCCCAGAACACCGTCATTGTGACAGTAACCAACATAGTCGACGCCCGCGACCCAGCCAACGTCAACAAGCGCTACCTCCTCAACCAGCTCCTAGCCGACAACGGCGCGCCCGACAAGCAGCTCCTCGTAATGGTCAGCCAGGCCCAGGAGATGACCATCGGCGCGTCCCCGACCGTCGACCTCTCCCGCATCCTCGGCACGGCCGCCTCGGCCAGCGTGCTCTCCACCGCGACCAGCAGCCCCGTGGTGGCGGGCTTCGACCCCTCGGCTCCGTTCGGGCTGTTCAACGGCAGCATGATCCTGCCGTACAACACCTCGGCGCCCAGCAGCGCCGTCGTGTTCGAGGACCCGGCCAACATCATCTTCGCGCAGGGCAGCGGCGGGGCGGGCGGCTCCCTGTTCGTGGAGAGTGCGGCGGGGTTCTCGAGGGATTGCGCTGTGTTTGCGGCGCAGCAGAACAGCTTCCTGAGCCTGGCCGGCTTGCAGCTGTTTTCGAGCGTGGAGCAGGCGGCTGCGGCTCAGCTCGCTGCTATTCAGCTTGGGACTGCCCTGCCGGTCATTCCGCCCAGTGTGCTCGCGGGTAATAGTGACCTGGCTTCGGCGCTGGCGGGGCTGAGGGGTGCGACGAGTACGAGCAGCGAGGCTGCGGCTACGGAAACTGCTGCTGCTTCGAGCACGGAGACTGCTGATGCTACGAGCACGGAGAGCGCCGCCGCTGCTGCTTCGTCGGATACGAGCAACGAAGGGTGAGGTACGAGGTCTGATGACTGCTATTGTTGTATTTCTGTGTGTACAGATTTGGTGTTTGTTTTATGATCTATGTATGTTACGGGTACTCCTTCGTGACCATATACCCCTGGGGGTTGGGAAATGGTTTTGGGGAAAGGAGCAGCACATTGGGTTTGCCTTGGTCTTGGACGGACGGATCTTTCCAGCAAGCGGTAGATCCGCTGCATATACGGTCCATCTCAGGGCAGGACAAGGGAGTTCTGGTGCAGTATGCGGGTGCAAGCGAACGAGGTTTGGGGTAGGCTACTGCAGCCGAGAAGATACAATGTCCAAACCCAAATACCTGGGAATCTCGAGAATTCCAACTGAGATGTGCGCACATCGCGTGCATCACTTGCCGCTTTTCCTCTTCCTGGATTTCCTGGAAGGCTGGTGTAGATAGCCCATTATAGGTCACAATCCTCAGCGACGTTTGATCGGAGGCTCCCGTGTGTCATCCGGCCTTTCTGTGACAGTCCAACCGTCCGTTCTTAGAGCGTCAGAGCGTTGAAGGTCAAATTTAGAACGAGATGCCAAGACCAGAAACTCAGCATTGAAATCACGTGGCACACGTGATCCCAAAATCTGGAGGCCCGTGCACTGCTTTGCCCTAGCCAGAGTAAAATGGACCACACCAAAATTTCCACGACTGAGCCCGCGAACCTAAATCTTCTCTTCGGACTACCGATCAGCCAAACAACCACTCAACGACACATAGGCAGCTTCACACGCAGAGCTTGCCCATCATGTCGTTGGTCAGCGGGGAGAAGAGCAACTTCCAGTTCATCCTGCGTCTGCTCAACACCAATGTTGACGGCAAGCAGAAGGTCATGTACGCCTTGACCAAGATCAAGGGTGTCGGTCGCCGCTACTCCAACTTGGTCTGCAAGAAGGCCGATGTCGATCTCAACAAGCGGTACGGTGGCCCTTTTCTTTACTCCTGGGAAGATATTCATATTTGCGGGATTGGATTTGACGATGGAGGAGATGTGGGATATGGACATTGGAACCTGGAGCTGGATTAAAACTGTCAAGACGGAGCAACAGAGGCTAACATCTCACACAACAGCGCCGGTGAGCTTACGTCCGAAGAGCTCGAGCGTATCGTCACCATCATCCAGAACCCTACCCAGTACAAGATCCCGACCTGGTTCCTCAACAGGCAGCGCGACATCGTCGATGGCAAGGACAGCCAGATCCTCGCCAACGGAGTCGACTCCAAGCTGCGCGACGATCTCGAGCGCCTGAAGAAGATCCGCGCCCACCGCGGTCTCCGTCACTACTGGGGCCTCCGTGTCCGCGGACAGCACACCAAGACCACTGGTCGTCGCGGCCGGACCGTCGGTGTCTCCAAGAAGAAGGGTGGCTAAAGCGTTTGGTCTTTGCACGGCACGCAAACGGGTTGTGGGGAGGATCAAGGGATGGCATCGCTGGACACTTGTTTTTTTGGGGGCTATTTCATGTTTCGTCCATGGTTGGGGGACTGGAATAACGGCTGGTTTTCATTTCCCCAAATTAACTGGGTGCCCATCACAGCTGCTCAATGTGAGCTACGGCAAGCTTGAGACCTGCGGTGGACTCGGAAACTATGGCAAACAAAAACCCTGGCATGATAGCACGGCAATAAAGGAGTGAACGGTTTTGCAAAACGGATGATATGCCATGGGCGTTCCACTACGCTTTTGTTCCGCTGCCCATTCCTGCAATCCTACTTGTCACGGCCTATTTAGACGCCTCGAGAGCCAGAGCAACGACTTTTGATACGAAACGCCTACCGCATGCATGCTACTTGATGCTAACTACCTCAAGGGTACTTCATGACTTCGTCAAGGGTATCAGGAACCAGGTAACACCTCCCCCAAAACTAATCCTCATGCGTGACCGCGATATCCAGCACCTCAACCCGTCCCTGGCCCTTGGTCTCGTTCCCAATGAAATCCGACAAGCCCTTGAACGCTCCCGGCTCGACAAACCCAGTCACCTCCCACTCCGACCCGACCACGTCCTGCTTCTCAACCTGCTCGACATAACTGAGAATCCTGTCCTTGACCGTGCCGCTGGACTTATGCTCTCCTCCTGCTCCTCCTCCCTCGCCATCTTCCGCTCCTGCCGCCGCCGCAGGCTTGCCGTGGTGGCCCTTGGCGGCCTGCTTCAGCACGTTGGTCGAGCACGTGATGCGCAGCTTCATCCGCGCCCGGGTGACGGGGATGGGCTGGTGCGCGATGAGCGCCTTCATCGCCTCCAGGGCCTGGCTCTTGGCGCTCTTGGTCGTCACCACGCCCGTCCACACGTGCTCCTTCTTTGCTGGCGGCGGCGCCTGCGGCTTCCCCTCGTCGTGGTCCCCCGTCGCGGGGGGAGTCGACGTGCCGCTGTTGGCACTGTTGTTCCCCGGTACGGCGGCGGCGGACGCGGTCTTGCCGTCCTTCTCTCCGCCCTGGCCGGTGCTGCTGGTGGTGCTGCTGTTGTGGGCCTGGCTGCTGAGCATGTCAAGCGCCTTCTCGATCATCCCCGGGGTGTAGACCCGCTTCGTCCGGGGGTCGACCAGCTTACTGGCCACTATGGATATGACCTCGTTGTTTATCCGCTCCAGCTGCGCCTTGCGCTCCCCCTCGCCGACCTGGATGTCGCCCTTGTTCAGGATCTCGAGGATGATGTCGTCCACCTTCATCTTGCCGAAGGCTTTAACCAGGTCGGCGTGGGGAGCTGTCTGGCCCTTGGAGACGTTCAGGAAGACGTTGGGGATCTGCAGGACGTTGTCCAGGTCCTTCTCGATTCCGGAGCGCCATTCCAGCACCTTGTTCTTGTAGCACGCTATCTCGAAGCGCTTCTTGCCTTTCTTGAGGCGCACGAGCGAGACGTTGGTTAGCTTGATCTGGTTGGAGGGTTGGTTTATTTGGCGAGACATGGTGGGCTGTTCGGCGAGGATGTTGTATTTGGGAGGTGATGCACGAAGTTACGGGTTGTGTCCTAAACTTTCTGTAGCACTTCTCGACATCTCATTGTACACCGCTCAGTGACGTGGGTGGGTTTTGGATGGCGGGGTCATGTAGAGGGTTCCGCTCGTCTGACCCTAACCCTTGAACAGAGCTTCTTTTGGCAGTGAGACCAGGAAGACCATATTCTAGGTTGCGCTAGCTTTCGATTCCTTTCTCGAGACCTGCTTGGGGTCTTACCACAGTACTCAGTTTATTCGATCCTGGTCCCTTCCTCAAGTACCGTACTTCGCAGAGCTACTGTAGCTTGAAGGAGCCACGCTTTGGGTTGCCCCGGTCTCGTCTTGTGACTTCTTTTAGTCAGTCACGACGCCTTGGAACACACGATGCCTTGGAAACACAAGACTGTGAAGAGCGCCTCGTCTGGCAAATAGCCCGAGACACTGGATGAGGCGAGTGCGCATGCCTCGAGAAGGATATTTGGCTACGACTGCTGTAGAAATATACCTGTTACGCATCCTTTTGGGTCACCTCTGCTGGGTTACATATTCCGTACATGCAGATGCCGTCGTCATAGGTGCACGCTTATCGTCCAGCTGAGGGGTTTGCTCGCTGATAAGGAGGGGGCACCTTGATGAATCCCGGGCTTCCCAGCACTAGCGGCCCGCTTGTGATCATGTGGCGATTGGGGGAAAGCGTAGCCGCTTCCGGAAGGTCATTGGTCATTCATCCAGTTTCGCTCCACTTTTGCCAGGCAAGGCCGGATGCGCGACCAACCCAGATGTGGATACGCAGTACGTGGTGCGCTGGTTGACTGGCCAGCTCCGGCCGCCGGCTATCAGTGACTCCATGTTTCATGCTGGGGGAGCTCCTGCCTGTTCCTGGATGAGCTGCCCCCCAACAACTTCACTTCCACTCCTCTTCCTCCTCTGATTCCTGTCTCTTTCGTTCATCCCATCGTTATCATATCTATCTGCTGTAACACACACATAGCAGCAGTGAAGAGTCGTCAAACGCTACAATGAGGATTGCAGCATCAACAGCCCTCCTGGTCGGGGCGGCCTCGGCTGCGTCATTCCAGCAGGACGCACAACATGTGCTTGACGGTGCCTACGACACTGTCAAGCCCGTCGCCGAGTCCTTCGCCTCCAACAAACCCTTGAAGAGCTTCGAGGAGGCCCTGAAGGGCATGACCTCAGAGGCCAAGGCGCTTTGGGACGAGATCAAGCTCCTGGTGCCCGAGAAGGCCTTCGACACAGGCAGCTGGTTCAGCACCCCCAAGCCGCACAAGCGCCGGCCAGATCACACTTGGGATCACGTTGTCAAGGGCGCCGAAGTCCAGAGCCTCTGGGTCCAGGACTCTAAGGGCGAGAAGCATCGTCAGGTCGACGGGCGTCTGGAGAGCTACAACCTGCGCGCCAAGAAGGTCGATCCGTCCAAGCTTGGCATCGATAAGGTGAAGCAGTACAGCGGCTACCTCGACGACGAGGAGAATGATAAGCATCTGTTTTACTGTAAGTCCGTTTCCCACCTGTGCTGGTCTTCGGGCGCCATCTGACAGTATGTCCAGGGTTCTTTGAGTCGCGGAATGACCCCGAGAACGACCCAGTCGTTCTGTGGTTGAACGGCGGCCCCGGCTGCTCTTCCCTTACCGGCCTCTTCCTTGAGCTCGGCCCGTCTTCCATCGACAAGAAGCTCAACACCGTCTACAACGACTACAGCTGGAACCAGAACGCCAGCGTCATCTTCCTCGACCAACCGGTCAATGTCGGCTACTCCTACTCGGGGTCGGCGGTCAGCAACACCGTCGCCGCCGGCAAGGACGTCTACGCCCTCCTGACCCTCTTCTTCCACCAATTCCCGCAGTACGCCAAGCAGGACTTCCACATCGCCGGCGAGTCCTACGCCGGCCACTACATCCCCGTATTCACGTCCGAGATCCTCTCGCACAAGAACCGCAACATCAACCTCAAGTCGGTCCTCATCGGCAACGGCCTGACGGACCCCTACACCCAGTACGAGTACTATCGCCCCATGGCCTGCGGCGAGGGCGGCTACCCGGCCGTGCTCGACGAGTCCGAGTGCCGCAGCATGGACAACGCCCTGCCCCGCTGCCAGAGCATGATCAACAACTGCTACGAGTCCGGCAGCGTGTGGAGCTGCGTGCCCGCCTCCATCTACTGCAACAACGCCTTCATGGGCCCCTACCAGCGCACGGGACAGAACGTCTACGACATCCGCGGCAAGTGCGAGGACAGCAGCAACCTGTGCTACAGCGCCCTGGGCTGGATCAGCGAGTACCTCAACAAGCAGTCGGTCATGGACGCCCTCGGCGCCGAGGTCTCGAGCTACGACAGCTGCAACTTCGACATCAACCGCAACTTCCTCTTCCAGGGCGACTGGATGCAGCCCTTCCACCGCCTGGTGCCCAAGATCCTCGAGCAGATCCCCGTGCTGATCTACGCCGGCGACGCCGACTTCATCTGCAACTGGCTCGGCAACCAGGCCTGGACCGAGGCCCTCGAGTGGCCCGGCAAGAAGGACTTCAACCGCGCCGACGTCGAGGACCTCAAGCTGGGCGGTGCCGACGCTGCCGCCTCCAAGAGCAAGGGCTACGGCAAGGTCAAGGCCAGCGGCAACTTTACCTTTATGCAGATCTACGGCGCCGGACACATGGTGCCCATGGACCAGCCCGAGAACTCGCTCGACTTCTTCAACCGGTGGTTGGGAGGCGAGTGGTTCGCTCACTAAAGCTGGTTTCTCTCTTTTCCTCGTTAGTGATTCACATATTTGCTTTTGGATATCGGATGGGTGGACCGGCCGGACTGTACTCGTAGCTCTAGTTATGGTTTGAGTCTGCGTATCAATACAGCAAATGATTTTCTAAATGTCTTATGCGGGTGAGGAATGACTACCTCATGCACGCAGCGGACGCGGGAAACGAGGCGATGCTAGAAACGGATTGTAAAGCTTCTCTGTAGCACGCAAGTAGTTACAAGGACGCCGTACGATGATCCGAGCGGAGCCCATTCATCCATCACCCCGTTCCTACTCTGATATGTGCTGATGACGATTCACCACTGTGCGCAGACTCGGGTCTAGTTCTGGAAGTTATACGGTTAGAGAATGGGGGTGATGTTTTGACACCGCCACTTAGATGTGAAACTTGCGACGAGGTCAAGGTGTGGGATGGGGCATGAAATCCCATTGAGACAAGTATCGTTGGCATACGGTACAGAATGCTTGCTTGCTATTTCCTCACGTCCCCTTCAGCACCATCTCACATAGGTTATATACAACGGCTGGCGCGTTCATTTGTTCGTCGTAGCCACAACCACACCACACCACCCAGCCATACACCGACCGAGAGAGCCTCCCATATCTCAGCAGACGTCCATCAGACCGGGAATCGTTCCTTTTCAAACTCTCACAGCCCTCGTGTGTGTTCCATGATATGAACACCATCCGCGGTCTCAAAAGAGAAGTATTCAGCAAACCAGTCCATGCCTCCGTTTCCCGCAACGGCACCCAGCCTGCCCCTCGTAAAACATTCCCTTTTGAGGAGAAAAACCGGCCACCAAGAACGCCCCGGACCAGAACGCTGCCCACATCTGAGCGTGTCGTGATCATTCTGATTATACGCGCAGAAGAATATGATGTTGCAAAGGCAGCAAGCAGCCACTCGAGAGAGACAAACTAACAGCGCGAATGGTATAAAAGAAGAAGAAGAAAAGGCGAACTAAAAGCAACGCGAATCGAAATAATGCCTGCTGTCCCCGTCTTAATCGTACAAGGATGTAGACCTCCTGGTGGTCGCGGAGCTAAGCGTGACAACCCGATGCATCTAGCCCCTACGGGGGAGGTATTTGCGCGGGCTCTCAACCTTCGGGACACGAGGTCTCCTCAGGCGTCGTTCCCAGCCCCGGCCGCGGGCGATGCAGCCTTCGGCGGACAGAGGTGGGGAGTCTCCGCGACCGCGTGGCTTCACTATCCGAAGCCGAAGCAGCCGACACGGCGTCCGACAGCTCCAGCTGCTGGTGCAGCCTGGTCAGCAAGAGCCTCGACACGGGCATCTCGTCGTGATCGTCGTCGTCGCTCGCGGTACGCGGCGCGTGGCACGACCAGGCTCTTCACCCCGCCGCGTCCGTCGTCGCCGACGCCGGCGTGCTGGAGCCCTTGTTCCGCCGGAAGAAGTGCCGCGCGTTGATCCGGAACCGGCTCGGCTTCTTCTTAAGGAGCTGGGTGTTGGCCTCGGGCGGGGTGCCGCCGCCATCGTGCTCGTTGTGGCTCGAGTGTGAGTCGTCGATGGAGACGCAGCTCGACGTCTTCAGGTCGGTGCGGCTCTTGGTCGACTCCGGCGCAGTCGTGATGGATTCCGGTCCGGTGACTGTTGTCACGGGTACGCTCACGGGTCGGTCCATCGAGTCCCTACTAATGACGCTGGTTCCCTGCGTGCTCGGCGACAGTGGCATCTTGCCAGTGGTCGCGCTCGTGGCACCCGACGCCCACTCGGCCGAGTAGGGCAGGGAGCCGCCCTCGGTGGTCTCGCTGCAGCGCTGCTTCTTGCAGGCGCGCGGGCTACCTTCGGTACCGTCAGCGTCGTTGATGTGGAACGGGTCGCTGGCGGCAAAGTCAGCAACAGCTTCGAAGTTCGTGAGTAATCCGTTCACTTCGTTGTACTCGCCCTGCAGGGCGGGCACGTCGGCTGGCTTGTCGACCGGGTCCGCTGGCTGGGTCATGAACTCTCTTTCTGAAAGGGTTCGTGTCGCCAGGATGGTCGGCGCCGAGGCAGAGAGCGGCTTCTCAGTAGGCGTGGGTGTGGGTGGACTGGCCTTCTTCTCGTTACCAGGGTCGGGCGTTGGGGCCATGCTCTGCGTTCTAGGCGAGAATGTGCCGTCGCTCTTCCGCAGCTGCCGGATGGCCGGATCCAGCTTCCCCTCCTCCTCTTGTACCTTCATCTCGAACAGCACCTTGTTCGCCTCCAACTCGTCGACGCAGTACTGCATGGCGGGCATGAGATCTGCTACACCCTGGAAGAGCGGGAGGGCGAAGAGATTCATGAAGCCCAGCTGGGCCTTGCCCAAGGAGACGATATCCTTCTTAGGCGGTGCCATCAGTGACGTGGGGATCATGAGTTCCTCCTCCATCGAAGCCTGCCTAGAGAACTCGTCCGAGAGGATATGCATCCACTGTAGAGCGGCATCGTGCCGTCGAGCCTGATGAGTTTGTAAGCAAACATTCACGCAAAAGGTCCGAGCTCAGGGGCCGACTTACCACATTGCTGATATCTGCGCACTTGATCAGCAAAGCGCAGAGAAGAGCTTTGTGAGCTTCGATGGCTCGTGCGTCCCAGCCGTCCGTACTGTCTTGCACATGGAACTTGTCCTGGGCATCGCCCAATTTCTTCATGTATTCGAAGTGCAGTCCCATGTCGGTGGCCAGTATCGAGCTGATCATTAGATTCCGCATCTTGCAGTCATCGAAGGCTGCCTGCCAATAGCGCCGCAGAATCTGCGAGTAGGCCGCGCAATGGAACGACTCCAGCACAGAGCGGTCGTTGTAGAGTTGAGCAAGGGGGGCGTTGAGTTTGGTCAGGAAGCCGTTGTTCACGCCGGGATGGCCGACGTCATGACCAATAGCCGTGATCAGTAATGTGAGGGCCTCAAAAGGCTCGATGAGAGCCGCGCTGGCCGATTTCCTGGGTGCACCCGGCCCTGATGAGGGGAACGGCGGCAATGCGCCGATGTGGACGAGGAAGTTGAACGTCGCCTGTAAGACGTCCACCACGTGCCGGAAGTTGTGGTACGGCACAAAGTTGTTGTAGGCAGCCCTACATGCTATCAAGAAGCTGTGCAGTTGTTCTGCGAGGAGGTTTTAGCTATTTGCATGCAAAGGGGGTCCGAGTCGAAGAGTCGGTGTGAGATTCGGCGCGCACTTACCTGTTGGTATCCGCCATCTCTGCAACTCGGGCATGGACAGCGCATGCTCGAACATGGTCGACGACACCACAATCAACTCGTCCTCGGTAAAGTGATGAGCGCAAAAGTGCCAGTTTGCGACAGCCTCCTCTATTATGCTTCGTCTCTCGGCGGCTACCGTCACCTTGATGTTGATGATGGGTTCCTCCATGTCGCCATCTATGCGACATATCCGGCCCATCAGGTTGGACACCATCGCTTCGCGGAGATAGGCGAACGGCTTCTCCTCGCTGATGCCGACCCACGACCGCTTGCGCCCTCGTCGCACTTCCAGCATCGCCTTCTGTTCCCGTGCAGCGTCCCGGTGGGCGCGATACGCGTGTACCTCGAGGTTCGTGATGCATTTAACATTCATCGGGCTCGCCATGACATCGGTCGCCCCCAAGTCGAGACATCTCTTGAGCATCCTCCGGTTCGCAGTCCGTTCTTTTTCTTGGGCCGGGGACCTCGTTTGTAGTTTTCTGTGCGCCACCGCGTTGCAAGTGCCCTCCAACGTTCCGGAAGAGCTAGTACTCTCGAAATCGTCGCCGGCGCTCGAAGTATGAAAAGTAACGATAGGAACGGGAACCACAAGCTTGGACAGGTTTCGGAGCTGGGATTCGGAGACTATTCGTTGGAGAAGCGCGAGCCCGTACAGGTCTCCCTCGTGGTCTTCGCCGTCGTCTATTGGTGGAGGGGAGTGCGGAGACGGCGTTCTCGATCGTAGTCGTTCGGGAATCCGGTCGTCGTAGGGGGTCTCTATCAGGATGAGGGTCGGCTTCAGCTCAACCATGGAGACATCTTGCAGACTGAGCCACTGTTGCATGCAGACAGCGCCTTTGCTGATAAGGTGGACTGCATTGTCCCAGTCAGTCAGGCCACTGCTATGTTTACGTCCGTAGGGGACAAGAGAGACTAACCTTCTCCGAATACACTCAGCAGATGTTTTACATTCTCCGCAATATGTGCCGACTCCCACTCGGCGTCCTCGGCCGTTGAATTTTCGTCCGATACGGTCACCCGCCTGTCTTGCTTCACATTGCGGTCGACGTAGAGGACATTGCACGTCCCTGGTTCCATGGTGGCTTCCAAGGCGACCAGTCTTGCGACCAGCTCTGCCTTTTGCCACACAGCGGTCCTCGAGACCCCAAAATGCTTCAGCAACCTCTGTTGTTCCGGTCGAGCCCCCTTGACGCGAAACTTGAATTCCTGTCGGTGCTCGGCTCCAGGCCCGTCGAGAATCCAGATCTTTGTGCGCAAATGGCCGTGGCTATTTGGTTCGCGTTCCGTTGCGCGGACCGGCCAGACGGTACCAGAGGTTCAGAAGTGAAAACTTGGCCGCCTATCGAGTCCTTGTACCACTCAATTCGACGATAACACCACCTCAATCATTGGGAGGAAATTCCGACACAGCAGGTCTCCACGGCGCAGCAAGGAGGGTGCCCTCTCGAGAGGGGGAACGTTAGGTCGACGGCACCCGCTTCTAGATGTCTTGGACGTGTGGAGTGATCGAAAGGCACGCAAGCTAACGTCAATTCCGGCGGGTTTTTCGGCGCGATTGGCGTCTTTTCTCGTAGGGATGCGGAAAGGATGTTGCGAACCGCCAATGCGATGGGTTCTGGAAGAGCGCGATGGAAATGTTAGTATGGGTTTATGGCGTTGAGGTTTTGCTGCGCAAAAGGCGTCGTCGTCGTCGTGCGATGCGACGGTGGATAATCTCCAACGAAGCTCAGTCAATGAAAGAGAGCCCGTGGTATGCACATTCCAAGATATGAAAACGACGCGATCCAGCGGGTAAGACAAATTAAGATAGGTCAGGTAGGAAAGTAATGGGAAAAGTACAGTACAAGGCGTTGAGGGTGGTGTAGAGTAAGGAATTCGCAGGAAGACCGTTAAGGGTCTCGCGAATTGACTCTCCCAAGGTTATGGGCGGAACCCTAGACTTAGTCAAGAGGATCGGACAGCGCGATGGCCAAGGCCGGGCGCATCTGATGTGTGTGCTTTGGCTCAGGGCTCAGACTTGAGCCGCGACTCGGCTGCGCCTAACGGTCTTGAGAGGGAAGGCGTGCACGGGATACGGTTTATGGGGCGACTTGGACGCTTGCACTCCGACTTCGATGCCAAAAGTGATGGATCTCGAAGCAATACCAGATATTTACTAACCTTGTTACTTGACGTCGGGCGAAATGTACGGGTTGGTTCCTGATCAGGCGCAGTCGGACGAGCAAGCCAAAGGTAGGTAGTGCTGGGCTCTGTTCTGCTTCGCAGAGATAGCTATCGTTTGACTAAGGCAGACGGAGAGTCTTGTCGGCGTAGGTCGCAGAAAGTCGAATCGCCTAGCCGAAGGACGGAGAGTAGGTAAACAACAAGAGCACGGAACGGATACCGCCGTCGACGGATGGCAGCGGTAGAAGAACCTCTATAGTTGAAGAAAAGGTTGAGGATAGGTACCTAGTGCTAGGGAAATGGAGTGCCGAGCATTGAGAAACTCCACGACTTTGCGACCATAAGGCGGGAGAAGGCGAGGTGTGGTTGACGGACAACTCAATTGGACGGTCCAACCACCATCAACCACGCATCGTACACAGTAGATTTACTCCCAACAAGCGTTCTGTGTCGTATGTTTCGTTCTACTAGAGATTAATCCAAAACCACCTGTTTGTCAACCCTGACACCACTGCTGACCAGAGAAACAAGAAACCGAGTCAACCACGATGACCCAGCCGAACACCACAGCGACGACCACCTTGTTGGAACCAGCGAACAAGGGGAAGGTGCGATAGTGCCAAGGGTGGGTGGAGGAATTGCCCCTGCGGTGCTAGCGTGCCAGACTGCCAGTGGGAAATCGCAGAGGGAAAATGCAGTGGAGCCCCATCGAGAGCCCCAGCTTCTGGCAGCCTTCGAGAAAAGCGATCGAAGCCTGCAGAAGACGCTTCGAAACGCGCTGCTGTGCACGCCTCAGAAAAGAGGGCTGGGCCACATTAAGCTCCGATGAGGGGTCCACGCCACTGCACGCTCACAGAACCATTGGAAGGAAGCGGCACCACCAAAGAGAAATCAGCACCGCATTTCCACTTTCTACGCTAGCGCTGCAACCCTCCTGCCGTCACTTTTTGCCAGATTCCCACCCACCAGAGATAGCGATTGCGGCCAATGGCAGCAGACAGTTGTTCAACATCAATTTCCAATATCAATACGTAGGTAGCTGTTCACTCGTACTCGGGGAACGAAGTACTCCAGCAGGGAAACAAAGTTTGGTTCGAGTATGTCATGTTTATGCTGTGCTCAGTCGATTGACGCCAGGCTTCAAGATAGTAGTGTTTCGGCAGTCGCAAGAAGGGTTGGATGGGAGCGTCTATCGCACACGGCAGGCCGATCGCACGTCGCAAACTTGACGTTTCGCGAATCGAGTTGAGCTTTTTTTTAAGACTTCATTCACACCTCCTACTAAGGTACACTAGAGGTACCTTACCTACCTTACACGTGTAGATTACCTTAGGGGTCTTTGCTACCCTGCTCTGCCTGTCATCGTGTGGCAGTGCTCATCAGTTAAAAGCAAACCAGGGAGGCTCTGATCATTGCCAACAATGACACTGCCTACTCGAGACACGCGTCCCCAGCAGATAGATGTTCTCACTCCAGAGCCATGAGGGCTCACCATCTCAAGGTCTCACCTAACCCTTCGACTCCGTCGATGAAAATGGAAAGATCGCCCATGGCGTCAGGGGTTGCAGTGTCATCCGCGCTGGGGCCCGGCACTGTCGCCATTCTGCTTTCACTCTCTTGACCCGACAACTCTGCCCGCACCTTCCCTTTCCTCTCATCAAGCTCCGGGTTCGCCCCATCATATCCACCAGAGGTTAAGTCAGCCAAGTACAATCTTTAGTAATTAGTATTGGGGGAGGGTTCATGACTCTCGGAAAGTTGACGAACTCAAACGACATGGCAAGTCGAGCAAGGTTCTGCCGAGGCCGGTATCTCTGCGTCCAATCTATTTCACGAGGATACCACGGTATTCCCGCGTGTCCAGGACTTTAGCCTGCATATCCCGGCACGACCCCCAGCTCTCATCCTCTAGCATTAGTCGACATATTCCACCAATTCCGCAGGCTACCATCGCAGCCGCTGTTGTGGTTGATAATCTATACCGTAACCTATCACAACCCCCCAAAATGACGCCAGCATCGCCTTGAGCCTGTGGACTCTCTGGCGGACAAACTCAAAGAGCGGGGGTGTCTCACTGAGCCAATGCGCATCACATCGCTGTGCGCTGGAGGGACTGCATTGCACCAAGACAAGACAGGACAAACGGTCTACACTACTAGCGTGGCATCTTCCGCCATCCGCACACGCTGGCCCTGGCATGCACGGAAGATTGCTTCTGGAAGACACGTACTCCAGTCCATACACGTAGTTCGCGTCATCCTGTCAGGAATGCTCGTGTCTCCGATGCCGTGATGCAAGAACGGGAATGGGGCCGCAATAAAGGTCTCAGGATTGTGAGACAAGGTGTGCAAGTGATACGTATCTCCAATTTTCCACTAAGTCAACCAAACGCCGTACAGGATGCATGTCAGAACTTTGAATGTGAGGAGAGAGAGAAGGATCCGATCATTACTCCGGATCATCCGCATACTGCGACTGCGCCGTAGTCGCGCCTTGGGCGGAAGCCTCGTGACCGGCTGCAGCCTCCTGTTCGAGCTCCTTGAGCCGCTTCTGGCCCTCCTCCGTCGTGGCGTCGATGAGCTGCTCCTCCAGGCTCAGGATGCCGGCCTGTTAAACATTGTCAGCAACGGGCAACCACTGTAATTTGCATTGGCAGAGGAGGATAGTAACAACTCACCTCACCAAACAACCCAACCAACTCCTCCGCCTCCTCCACCTTCATCCGGCCCAGCACCTTATTAACCTCATCCAAGCTCCCCGTCTCCAGCGCCTTCCTCATCTCAGGCTTGAACCCCTCGTAGATCTTCCTCTCCTCCGTGCCCTCGGCCGGGATCCGGATATTGATCACCGTCCCGGGCTCGACAGCATGGAGCTGTATCTGCTCCACCCCCTCCGCCCCGTCCCCACCCTCAGCCGCGCGCTGGGCCTTGATCTCCCCGGCCCGCGTCCTGATCTTGCCGTACGTGTCCTGCACGTCCTTGTAGAAGATGTCGCGCGCCTGGTGGCCCGGCGTCGTGATGCGCTTGAAGAAGAGCGCCACGCCGTCCCGCCCCAGGGCGCGGCAGTACTGCAGCAGCAGGGCCTGGTGCACGCACTGCCGGGCGTAGCCGTCCTTGCCCTCGAGCTGGGCGTCGAAGGCGAGGACCAGCAGGCCGTCGGTCTCGCGCTCCGTCAGGATGTGCGGGTGCGAGGAGAGGAAAGCCAGGGACTCGCGGTAGGACTCGGGCGCGATGGCGGCGAACTTGCGCGCGTCCGGGGAGGCGCTGATGTCCTCGTCGTCGAGGTCGACGTCGTGCTTCGCTGCTGCTGCGGCTGCGGCGTCGGCGTCGGGGTTTGAGGCAGAGGAGGCGGTTGCGCCCGAGAAGCCCGGGTTGAGCAGCTCGACGGACTCCTTCTTCTTTGCCTCGCCCGGCTTGGACTTGTTGACGTGCGAGCTGTCGAAGCCCGTGTGGATGCTCTCGCTTGTGATCTTGCTGTGCTCGAGCCTCTCCAGCTCGTCGAGCTTCTTCTGCAGGTCCTTCTGTAGCCCCTCCACTTTGGACAGGTGCTCCTCGATCTCGGCCACCATGCCCTCGTACCGCTTGCTCTGCTCCACCTTCTTCTCGTCGAGCGCCTGGTTCACCTGATCCAGGAGCGTGGCCATCATCTTGGTGTAGCTCGGCAGCGGCTCCTCAGATTCATGCACCCCAGCCGGCCGCGGTGGCGGCTGGTCGTCCTTCGGGTCAAGGGAAGTCGCCGACTCCATGACGGCCTGGAAGGCGACCTCGCCCGGGTTGCGGGTCTGGGCATCGGCGGCGTGGGCCTTGAGGGAGGAGAGCAGGGAGGATATGCGCTTGATCAGGCTGTCGTTGATGATGCGCTCGTACTTGAGAACCTCGATCTGGTGCTTGCGCTGCTGGCGCTCGGCGTGGATCTGGTTCTGCTTGGCTCGGATGAAGGACCGCTTGTCCACGTTGGGGTGCACCTCGATGTCCGAGTCATCGCTGAGCTCGAGCGCGTCCCATTTGCTGTAGTCGACGGGCATGACTGGCCGTGTTATGTATATACCGACAGAAGTCTGTCTGTAGTAGGGTCCAGTATCAAATCTTAGATGATATTTCTCACTGGCCGTCCTGGGCAGGATGTTGTGAACAAGCTTCCATGTTTATTTGGAGGGGTAGCTCTTGAAGTGGGGGTACGGTGGAATTGCATCGAAGCTTCAAGCTCGTGCACAAACACCCTACATATCCCTAACCCTTTGTCGCCTCTGTTCCTTCCACTTACACAGTGCCGCCGACATCACCACCATATTACCGCCTGACCTCCCTCTTATCCCAGCTCTCGTTGTACAGTCCATACTCGACCATCGCCCTCCCGTGGTCCTCCTTTCTGATCCCAATCCCTCCCACCTGGCATTCAGTCGGGCTCATCCTCTTCAACCCATGGTAATCCCCAGCCAGCCTCGGAAACACATCCAGAGCATTGTTCCGTCCAACGTCCACTAAATCCCGTCCGTTCATCTTGACATACTCATCAAACCACACGCTCCCGTTCGGGATACTCTCAAAGGGATAGTCGATAGAGAACATGACCGCCCTGATCCCCACCTCCTGGACAGCACACATCAGTGCCGGAGTCGAGAAGTGGCCCGAGGTCGTAATAAACAGCTGGCTCCCAAAGTAATCCCTGATACACCTGTCCTTCCGCATGGGCATATCCGCGAACCTGGCCCGGTTCAGCTTATGGTCGATCCTGTACAGGTCGTAGGGGATATGCTCCCCCATATGGCCCATCACAATCTTCAGCTTTGGGTGCCTGTCGAGCACACCACTCGTAACAATACCCAGCACGTGCATGGCCACGCGCTGCGCGTAACCCAGCGCCGAGAACTCGAGCCATGGCCGGCCCTTCCACATCATCTCGTGGATCGGCCCGGACGCGGCGCGCGGATGCACGTACACGGGACACCCAACCCTCTCGGCCTCGGCCCAGAAGACGTCGTACTCCCCGGAATCGTAGAAGAGCATCCCTTCCTTCCCGTCTTGGTCGCGGACCGTCTGGAAGTCGTTCACCATACACCCCACGAACCCCTTCTTCTCCTCGAAGCACCTCTTCAGCTCCGCCGCCGCGACCGCCGGGTCGTGCATGGCCACGCTGACCATGCCCGCGAAGCGGGCCGGGTTCTTGGCCACCTCGTCGCTCATCCTGTCGTTGGCCAGGGTCGCCAGGGCCGCTGCGGCCTCCGGGTCGGCCTCGCCCTGCACGCCCGGGGAGGAGAGGGAGAGGACCATGAGGTCGACGCCGTTCTCGTCCATCTGCGCGAGGCGCGTGCCGTGCACGTCGAGCAGGTTGGAGGCCAGGTCGCCGCCTATCACGCCCTTGGGGGCGAGGGTGGTGGGGTCGTAGGCCTTGAAGTTCTCTGGGATGGCCCAGGCCTCCTCTAACGCGATCTTGCCTAGCATTTTGGCGGTTGGTGGTGTAAGGGGAGGAAGACTGGGGAGGTTGGTTGCTTGAGAAGGGGCAAGGTAGGTGGGGGGGATACGAGGAGTTGTTACCGTCCGTGTCAGGTAAGAGGAGGGGAGTAAGAGTAACCCGGCGAGACGACGGAGAAGGCCATTTTGTATTCACTGTCCCAAAGCTCCGGGATATCTCAAGTCCTTAGCCTGGAGCCTCATTGACGATCTCGGGAGTATGGTGTGCATGTTCGATGCCGAGATACCTCTTACTCCGCATCCCTTCTCCAATATTGGCGCTATTCCCGTAGCGAAACCACCAACAGGTACCAAGCCAGGCTAACTTGCTAAGGTTCTTATCTCCCCGGATTCCCCGCGCCACGCGATTTGCCGGTAGACGAGCTGGGTATTCAGCAACACGCGGCAAATCCCAGCTTCTGGGGACCAGTGTTGAAGGAATGGGAGTCGTCAAACACTTCGGAGGAGGATCGGAGATACAGTCGCTGAAACTAGACTTCGTAGATTTTGAGATCTAATGCCATAAGTATCTCAATCCGGAACGAGCAGCGGGACAAGCTGTTCAGGGCCCAGGAGGAGCAAAGAGACGTCAGGGTTCCGTTTCCATAGCTATCTGTGAACAGTCCGCTCTCATCACAGGGTAAAGCAAATCATCAACATCACAACCTCCCTCTGTCCTTAGGTAATACACGAACACGAGCCCCGTAGCGCCGGATATCATGACGGACAAGCACACAAAGTAGACTCGCGTGTGAAGCACACACAAAAACAGACCAAATCACTAAATACTCGCCACTTCAACGCTTCCCGCTCTGCTGCCCCTCAACAAAGTTCAGCGCCTCCTCCGTCGGCACACAGTCGATGGTACTGTTCTTGTTGCGGAACAGCACACCGTAGCACTTGTCCGCCACGCGCACAATCTCGGGCCGGAAGGTGGTGCAGATGAACTGCGTGCCGGCTTCTCGGGAGATGGTCTCGAGCAGCGCCGCCACCGCCGTGCGGTACTGCGCGTCCAGGTTGGCGTCTACCTCGTCGAAGATGACCATTGGACTGGCCTCGGCGGCCTGGATGGCGAAGATGAGGCAGAGGGCGCAGAGACCTAGCCAATGGTTAGTACGTGTATATATGTAAATCTCAGTTAAGATGGAGGAAAGGGGCTATGTTTTGTAAGGGGACTCACTCTTTTGACCACCACTGAGCTGCTGGATCTTCTGCTGCTCATCCAGCGTCTTGGAGTTGAACGACACGCTGATGCCGACACCCGTGTAGTTCTCCACGCCACCGCGCGGCTCCTCGTCCGAGTCCTCGGGGTCCTGGCGACGGTCGGCCCTCCGCTGGATCACCAGACGGCCGTGTCCGGCGGGCACGAGCCGCTCGAAGATGTTGGCGAACTCCTTGGACACCTGCTTGAAGGTGCGCTCGATCTGCTCGTCCTTGACCTGGTCCAGATGCGCGACCAGCTCCTCGATCGACTTCTGCGACGTGTCGAGCTCCTTGCGCCGCTTCAGCAGCTGGTCCTGCTGCGTTGTGAAGCTGTTGTACTGCTCAAACGCCTTCTTGTTGACCGTCTTGTACTTTCCGAGCGCCGCGTTGACCTTCCTGAGCCTCTCCGTGATCTGCAAACGTACCATGTTAGCGTTTGTGTTGCGTGTATGCACGATGTAGTCGCATATATGACAACAGGGATACGTACCTTGGCCAGACTCATCCGCTGGTACTTGCTAAACGCCTCTTCGGGCAGGACACCAAGCTCTCGGATATTCTTGGCACACTCTGCAAGCCGAGACGTGTAGAGCGCCTTCTGCGCCACCTTCTTCTCGATCCGTCTCTGCTGCTTCTCGATCCGCAGGGCAAGCTCCTGCTGCTGCTGCTCCAGCTGTGCACTCTCCTTCTGGAGATCAGCGATGTCCTTGGTCAGCCCGTCCACGCGCGCCTCGATAGAGCGCAGGTTCCGCTCCACCTCGTCGGCGGCTTTCTGCGCCTTCTTGAGCTCCTTCTGGGCGTCCTGGTAGCTCCCGCTGCCGCCGACCGTGGTCGTGTTCTCAAAGGCCTGGCTGCTGAGCTGGTCCTCCTGCGGGTGCAGGTTCTGGTTTAGGTCTAGCTCGAGCATGCGTTTCCGGCCCTCGAGCTCGCGGCGCTTCGCGCTGACCTCGTTCCACTTCTTGTGCAGCTGCGTTGCCTGCTTGTCGAACTCCTCGAGCTGACGCTCCTCGTTCGGCGTCAGCGCTTTCTTGAAGTCTGAGGCGAGTTCGGCTTCGTGGGCCGCGAGGGTGTCGCCGAAGTCCTTCATGTTCTTTTCAGCAGTGGCATGGCGGTTCATCACAGATGCCAGGTGGTCCTTCTGCCTCTCGAGTTGGGTTGCCTTGCTTCGCAGCTCCGCCTTCAGTGGCTCGAAACCGTTATCCACCTGGCGCATCTTCGCCTCCAGTTTCTGGAGCTCGCCCATGGCACGGGTGATCTCCTGGTCTTTGATCTCGATCTGCCGTCGGATCTCCTCGGCTTCAGCGACGTGGCCCTCGTACTGGTCGCGCCACTTGTTGACGTTGCGGACTGCTTCCAGACGTGACCTCTTCGAGTCGATGTAGCCTCCGGTCATGGCGCCCCTCTTGTTCGTGGTGTCACCATCGAGGGTGATGCCGTCAACACCGTGGCTACGGGCATATTGTGCGGCGATGGTAAGATTGGGGCAGACGATCGTCCTGCCAAAGACTTGCTGGAAAGCCCTCTCGTACTGGGGGTCGTAGTTGATCTTGCTGATGAGGGGCACAGCATCGTTGGCGCGAGGCAGATTGGTTTGTCTCTGGCGTAGCTTGTCAAGAGGCATGAACGTGATTCGGCCTCCTGCAGATTTCTGTAGTGCGTTGACAAGGAAGGTGGCGGTGTCTGCGTTGTCGACGACATAGTGGAAGAGACTCGTTCCCGCCACCTGTTCGACCGGCACACGATAATGCTCAGGCACATCCATCAGCTCGGCGAGCGTACCGTAGGCTCCAGGAATGCCATGTTCGCGCTTCAACCGGCGGATGGTCGCCAGACCGCGCGATGTCATGCTGTCCATCGCGTGGGACAAGTCTCTCTCAGCCCGATCCCGTTCCTGCCGGCAATTGGATATGACAGAGTCAAGCTTCTCGTCCTCCCGCCTCAGGCGCCTCCTCTCCTCGTTGAGCTGATCTGCGGCCTCTTGAGCCTTGTTCAGCTCCGCGACGACAGAGTCACGTTTTTCGCCGTAGCCCTCGAGCTGGGCGCGAAGATGCACGATTTCTTGCTCCAGTTGCACGATACTTTGCTGCACACTCCTGATCTCCTCCTCCGCATCCAGACGGATCGCTTTCTGCTTGCTGAGAGAGAGGTTCAATTCGTTGATCTCTTTCTTGAGCCAGGCGTCCCGTTCTCCCTTGTTTCTGAACTGGGAGCTGCGGGTTTGTTTCGTGAGGAGACGCGTCCGTCCTGCCTCAGCTGTGTCGAGCTGCTGCTTGACTTTGGCTTCCTCCGCTTTTCGCTTTTCGAACTCAGGGATGATCTTGGCTAACTCTGCCTCTTTGACCTGGATCTGCTGCCGGACTTGCTTCAGCTGAGCCTCCTGCTGACGCTGCTGCTGCTCTCGCGCATGCCTGTTCTCGTCCAGATGCTTAGCTTTGAGTTCCGCCTTGGCCCTGGTCTTGGCTGCGTCACGGCGGTCTTCATCGAGCTGACGTCGCTCGATGCTGAGGATCTCCATCTGTTGTTGCAGTTCCTGAAGCGTCCGCTCCAGCTTCGCGATCGCCTTTTCACCGGCCTGGAAATCCTGCCGGTCCTTGTTCGAGGCACCAGTACCGTCAAGTCTCGCTTCCTCAATCTCAGCAAGCTTCTCAGCGTACTCCTCTTGCTGCTGGTGATGATATGCGTACTCGAGGCAGCGCCTCTCCTTGTCCTTGTCCTGGAAACCTCGCAGCTCCTCCTTCTCCTCTTCCAGCTCGCTGAGACGGTCCTTGATGTACTTGAGTAGCTCGTCAATCTTCTCTCGCTTATTATTGGTCTCGTTCATGATCTTGAGGGACTCGGTTCGGCGCTCCTCGTAGACTTTTGTGCCCGCAATCTCCTTCAGGAGGTTGAGCCGGTCGGATTCCTTCATGTTCGTCAGGGCAGTAACGCGGCCCTGGGGAACGATGTAGTACGGGTTCGCCTTGGAGAAACCGGCAGACTCGAGCAGTGATGTGATATCCTGCCTTGTCACAACCTTCCTGTCAAGGGAGTACTCGTCCTTCTTCAAGCCGATCGTCCTGCGGATAGTGACCTCCTCGCCGTGGCCGGGGAATCGAGTGTCGGAATTGTCGAAGATGACCTCGACGTAGGCGGACATGACGGCGGAGCCAGAGCCTTCGTGCAACAGCCCCTGTCGCTCCTCGCGGGTCATCTGGGTGTAGGCATCGCTAAGCACGAACCGGATAGCGGCGAAGAAGTTACTCTTGCCGGATCCATTGCGCCCAACGATAACGTTCGTGCCGGGCGAGAAGGGCTCGATGATGGTCTGGTCCTTGTAGCTGTGCGGGAGTCAGCGCACGTCTACAAGCACATGAGCGGCAGAGGGGGTGGCTCGACCTCTTGAAGCCCTGAATGATGATCTGTTTGATAAACATCTCGCCGACAGCGTTGCTAGGCGGCAGCTGGCAATTATACGAAAGACTACAGTCACAGGCAACACTCTAGGGCGCTGTCCGTATTGTGATATGCCAGTAGTCGACGCGCGTGTTTATGGTATGGCGGCGCAATCACGTCTTGGTAAATGGAGGGGAGTGCCCTGTCAGACGCGTCGCGATGCGATGCGAAGAAAGTGGGCTCCCATGTCTCTTGACCCGCAATCCAGGGCACGTGACTTCTGGACTGGACACTTGGGTTAACTCTACCAAATTTTCTACGGAGATGCACTTGAGCCGAGTTACCAGTGTGGGAAGATTTGTAACTTGAAGTCGTGTCACGCTCCGCGTTCTGATAACTAGAAACATCGTGGCACAAGACAAGGTTGCGAATAGGCATGTCTGGACAGCTCACCGTTTTCACCGCTTTTGTACTGCCAGCCCCAGAGTAATGTCATCCACCTATGTAAATCTAGGATTGTTCGAAGTCGCATTTTGAGACGTGCATTTGCAATTTTCAGCGCTTTCTCACGATAACGACTGAAGGCGGTGAGAAGTATGGGGATGATCAAATGCATCGTCTTCGTTCGGGATATCACGACCTCCTCGATGCGCTCGTTTGTTGGGTGAAAGGAACTGAGGACTGGCCTCGAGTCCGAAGTCACTGAACCGTGTTTTGATGCTGCCAAGACATGGTTAATTGTGGCCCTGGCGGCGATCGACGCTGGAGCTGCAGCAGCCGTCCGTCCAGTGCCGTCACAGCGCATGGACCCATATCATGCCTGCCAGGTTGCTTGTTTGACAACACTGACTTGTATCTGGCTCAACCGTGATATCAAAGGTGGTCTTCCATCAACAAACAGGCAAGATTAGCCCGTAAACCTAGCTTTCTCCTGTGCAATGTCCATAGTGGACGAGCTAGATCCAACAAGGCTCGGATGGAATGAGGCATGGGCGTTGGCAACGCTTCCACCTCGGGGACGCTGATCTGCTGGGGGACACAGCGGACTTGCATGTAGTGCATTTGGCAAGACATCGCGAAGCCAAAGCTTCCGACAGACACGGCAATGCGTCCAGGCACCAAGAGTCCAAGATACCTTACCTATGCCTCTCCACGTCTAATCCACGGGCAGGATACGGACATGCTGGACCTTCCGATAAGGGAGAAAGAAGCAGCTGCGGATGACCTGGGGATGCCCGGATGACGCGGACCGCACGTCCTACACTTTTGCTAATGTACCTTAAGGTAGCCTTGCAACTCGCCTTCTAGGCAGCTGAGTTAGACGGTGGTTCCAAGAAGAACGATGGCGACCACTACCGAAGAACGAAGAGAGCGAAGAAGCCTCGAAAGTTCGGGAGGGAGAGCTGCCGGTTAGGCACCTGCTGGGCAAATCCACGTTGACCGGAACAGTCAAGCAAGACTGCAACAATAGCCGCACTTTCTGTCATCTTTAAGTCGGGTGCAACCTTCACCTCCATGATGCAGAGCAGCGTGCCAACGATTCTAACGGAAAGGGAATCGTCGAGGAAGAAAAAAAAAAAGGAAAAATGAGGCAAGCCGCAAGGGAGATGGACGATAAAGCACGGGCATTTTCTGGGGCCACAGGGTGGGTCGAAACCAAGAATGACAGGGGGTGACATTGCAAGAAATGGCGCTAGCAGATTAAGCGAGACGCGGGCGCAGGAGGAAGGAACCGTTGGGAGCTGGTCTCAGGCGTGTATAAAAATACTGCAATATTCGTATAGAAGCCCGGCCTGCCCTCCACCCGAATTTTCGACTGCACTTGTCGCTTGTCCCCCCGTCCACCTCCGGCTTTTCTGCCTCTGCATTCAGGCACAAATCCACACCGAGACCACCCACACCTGCCAGACAGCTGCGCAGCGCCACCGCAGCCAATCATCGCACCTGCGCACAGCATTGCTGGAATTTATCGGCTTGCTCTGTTTGCCGCATCGCCTCAAATTGGTTCACCTTGCACTCTCACCGAAACTCACACCTCGAGTTATCACCGTCTTTCTCCACTATTCTTCACGGAACGGTTCTAGGACAGCTTCGCTTCCTTGCAATTATCCCGTTTGGAAAGCTTGCTGTCGCACTGTATTTCGGGGTGCATACATATCTTAATCGGCGTTGCGTCACCTCAAACGACATTCCGGCTACAAACGTGACTTGCCCTTTACTTTCAGTGTAAGTTCATTGGCTCTTTTTTACTTCGAGGTCCGTAGCCAGCGACAGGGTGTGTTGCCCAACCACGGACAACAATAATTCGAATTTGATGTCGAGTCAAGGATGGGCATTGCACAAGGACCTCATTCCTGATGCCGGTTCACATATCAATGCCCGAGCCTCATAACACGGAGCTACATACCTTATGCATCCATTGTAACGTGATAGTCGCTAACTCTTATACAGGATCATGTCATACGGACAGTGACCCGTTGCATATCAGTATCCTGACATGAAGCAAAGATGGCTTCCAGGCTCGACCGGCTTGTTACCATCCTTGAGACGGGGAGTACCCGGCTCATCAGGGACACTGCTGTCAATCAGCTAGCTGATTGGCAGAAGCTACACCCTGAAGAGCTATTCAACCTCTTGTCTCGAGTCGTTCCATACCTTCGTCACAAGGACTGGGAGACTCGGAACACTGCAGCAAAGGCCATTGGCAGGATAGTCGAGCATGCGCCGCTCTATGATCCCAACGAGGGCGAGCCACCAAAGGAGGAGGCGCCAAAGAGCGAAAATGGCTTCGTGAAGAAGGAAGAGGAGACCAAAGACTTCGCATTTTCACGCGAGGACTTCTATAAGCTCGAGACACTCGAGATACACAACGTGCTAAAGTATGGGAAGGAACTGCTTAGGGGCGGACCCGTCGACTATGCTCTTGCTGCCCTGGATCCCCAAGCGCGCCTAGAACATCAGAAGAAGACTCTGAATGGACGGCTCGGCCTGCTGGGCCGTGTATTTCAAGATGAGGAGATGCCTGTCGTCTCCGAGAACCACAGCCCACAAAGTCCTCCGGAACAGAACGGCAGCAACGGCGCCAATGGTTTCCAGCGACAGGACAGCCTAAACGGCGCAGGCCGGAGCCAGAATCCGGAAGTATCTGGTCTCAGCACCCGGCAGCTCAATGTTCTCAAGCGGAAGCGGAAGCGGGAGGCTCAGAAGGCCGCACAGGGTAAGGCCGGGTTCGGAGACTTGTCGATCCGCCGCACGACCACGGCCGGATCCGACGGCTTCGGTGATGACATCTCCATGGGTGACGGAGACGTCAAGGGAAATGGGAAGGTCTCGGAATACTTCAACCTGGAACGGCCTAGTGATGTCGACGAAGACAGCAAAGTTGTCTCCGAGTTCAAGGGTCCGCTCCTTCCCATCAAGTCCGAAATAGAGGCGGACGAAGTTGTGGAAGGGATCGAGTGGCCGTTCGAGAGACTGTGCGACTTCCTCAAGATCGACCTCTTCGACCAGATGTGGGAGACACGCCACGGAGCGGCCATGGGCTTGAGAGAGATCGTCAGGGTGCATGGGCTAGGGGCTGGAAGGATGAAGGGCAAGTCCCGCGCGGAGAACGACCAGCTGAACCGCGCATGGCTGGATGATCTCGCTTGTCGTCTGTGCTGCGTGCTTATGCTGGACAGGTTCACCGACTACTCCTCAGACACATCGGTCGCTCCCATCCGCGAATCGATAGGGCAGACACTTGGTGCCGTGCTGAGACATCTCCAGAAAGAGTCGGTGTACTCGGTCTACCGTATTTTGTTTCGGATGGTCATGCAAGACGACCTCCAACTGGACCGACCCATCTGGGCCATATGCCATGGCGGCATGATCGGCCTGCGGTATGTTGTTGCCGTGCGCAAGGATCTGCTTCTTCAAGATGGCAAAATGATCGATGGCGTTGTCAGTGCCGTCATCAAGGGCCTTGGTGATATGGATGACGATGTGCGTTCGGTCAGTGCCGCAACACTCATTCCCATGGCCAAGGAGTTCGTCTCTCTACGTCCGGCCCAACTGGACGAGCTCATTCACATTGTCTGGGAGAGTCTCTCCAACCTTGGCGATGATTTGAGCGCCTCGACCGGGAAGATCATGGATCTTTTGGCCACCTTGTGCAGCTTCCCCGAAGTACTGGAAGCTATGAAGGCTTCGGCTGCGCAAGACGAGGAGCGGTCGTTCACGCTTCTGGTCCCTCGACTATACCCCTTCCTTCGCCACACCATCACCTCGGTCCGCCTGGCGGTCCTGAAGGCTCTCATGACTTTTGTCAATCTCGGAAGCGAAGCATCACGCGGCTGGCTAACCGGAAGGCTCCTGCGCCTGATCTTCCAGAACATCCTCGTCGAGCGCGACCGAGATACCCTCAACATGTCTCTCGAGCTTTGGGCGGCACTCGTCAAGTGCCTGGGAAGCAACCCCGCTGTCCTGGCTGACGAGTTTGCGCCGCACGTGGATGCACTGATGCAGCTCACGTTGCATCCCATCGGAGTGTCGAGAAACCCACTGCCGATGAACGCCACCCTCTTCCTCAAGCCCTCTGGAGGCACTTACTCGATGCCAGGCGGTCCCGCTCCCACGGCTGCTAGGCGATCTTCTCCGATAGAAGGAGCAGAGAGAGCCACGAAACGGAGGAGGAAGTCCACCAAGGTCGACGATGTCCCTACGTCCACGCATTCCCACGACGTGGACGGCCATATGATGCAGGGAGATGTCGACCTTGTGGGCATGGATGTCCTGGTGCGGTCTCGGGTCTCGGCCGCCAAGGCGATGGGGCTCATCATGTCACTCGTCCCAGCAGAGAAGCTGGAGTCATACGATGCCAACATTCTCCCGGGGCTCTCATCAGCATACGCATCCACTCAACTCACGGCAGCTGTCATCATCGAGGAATACGCCAAGAACTGTGCGTCGGCTGATCAATCGGCGAGGTTCACTCAACCCCTCCAGAAGATCATCGACGGTGAGCGTCCGTCACACTACAAAGACCTTGTGACATACCTGCAGAGAGCTCGCTCGCAGTGCCAGCAGCTTGTCAACATGTTCCGCGACCTCGGCAAGGTGTCTCATGGCAAGCTACCGACTCTGGCTGTTCTTGTCCAGGGAGAGCCTGAAGCCGGCCCCAGCGCCTTCTCCCTGGCTAACGCTGAGAAAGTTGTTGGTGAAGACTACGAGAGGCTAAAGAAGGCCATGGCGCCAGGACAACGCCTGATCGCCCTTCCGCAGCTCCAAGAGGCGCGTCAAGTCACAGTTGCCGCCGTCGAGGACGCCAAGTCCGTCAAGGACGTCAGGGACGCCCGTATCCGAGCGGCGGCCGCCTGCGCTCTAGTGGCGATGACGGTCCTACCCAAGAAGCCCAGCCCTCTCATCAAGGCCATCATGGATTCCGTCAAGGCTGAGGAGAACCAGGAGCTTCAGAGCCGCTCTGCCAGCACCATCGCGCGCCTTGTCCAGTTGTTCACGGACTCGGGCCGCCGCGGCCCTGCCGATAAGGTTGTGGCTAATCTGGTCAAGTTTTCGTGTGTCGAGGTCGCGGAAACCCCCGAGTTCCCGGTCCACGCCCACAAGACCAACGTGATCCTCTCCATGCAGAAGGAAGAGGACCGAGTTGACCATCCAGACGCGGCCAAGTGGGCAAGGGAAGCCAAGGCTGCGCGCATTACCCGGCGCGGCGCTAAGGAAGCGTTGGAGATTCTTTCTCATATCTACGGTGCCGACTTGCTCGAGGTCGTGCCGGGTCTACGCGCGTCCATGGTTGATCCTCTAACCAGGGCCTTCAGCGGAGAGCTTCCTCCAGAAGCCAAGGATCCCGAGAACGACTTCGGACAAGAGATTGTCGATGCTATGTCTATCATTCGCACCATGACTCCTACGTTGCATCCTGCCCTACACCCATTCGTCATGCAACAGGTGCCATTGGTCATCAAGGCGCTTCACTCTGAGCTCTCCGTCTTCCGCTACATGGCGGCCAAGTGCATGGCTACAATCTGCAGCATCATTACCGTTGAGGGCATGACTGCCCTGGTCGAGAAAGTGCTGCCGTCCATCAACAACCCGCTCGACCTCAACTTCCGGCAGGGCGCGATTGAGACGATCTATCATCTCATCGCTGTTATGGGAGATGCTATCCTTCCGTATGTTATCTTCCTTATTGTTCCTGTCCTGGGACGGATGAGCGACTCGGACAACGAGATCCGCTTGATTGCTACCACGTCGTTTGCGACATTGGTCAAGCTTGTGCCCCTCGAAGCCGGCATCCCAGACCCTCCTGGGCTGTCTCAAGAATTGCTCAAAGGCAGAGACCGCGAGCGGACCTTCATCGGCCAGCTACTGGATCCGAAGAAGGTCGAGCCATTCCAGATCCCTGTGGCAATCAAGGCAGAACTTCGCTCGTATCAGCAAGAGGGCGTCAACTGGCTCCACTTCCTCAACAAATACCACCTGCATGGCATTCTCTGTGATGACATGGGTCTCGGCAAGACTCTGCAGACGCTCTGCATCGTTGCTAGCGATCATCATCAGCGAGCCGAAGAGTTCGCGAAGACCGGAGCTCCTGATGTCAGGAGGCTTCCTTCGCTTATCGTGTGCCCGCCTACGCTTTCGGGACATTGGCAGCAAGAGATCAAGACTTACGCGCCGTTCCTGAGCGTCACTGCCTATGTGGGCACGCCGCCGGAGCGGAAGGCCATGAAGGACCAGCTCGACAAGACCGATATCGTGATCACGTCTTACGATGTCTGTCGAAACGACTGCGAGGTCCTCGAAAAGTACAGTTGGAATTACGTCGTCCTCGACGAAGGCCATCTGATCAAGAATCCCAAGGCGAAGATCAGCATTGCTGTCAAGAAACTCGTCAGCAACCATCGCCTTATTCTGACAGGCACACCAATTCAGAATAACGTTCTGGAGCTGTGGTCGCTGTTCGACTTCTTGATGCCCGGCTTCCTCGGTGCCGAAAAGGTCTTCCTCGACCGGTTTGCCAAGCCGATCTCCAACAGCCGGTACAGCAAGGCATCGTCCAAGGAGCAGGAAGCAGGTGCTCTGGCCATTGAGGCGCTGCACAAGCAAGTCCTTCCATTCCTGCTACGTCGCCTGAAGGAAGAGGTGTTAGACGATCTGCCGCCCAAGATCCTGCAGAACTACTACTGCGACCTCAGCGACCTGCAGTTGAAGCTCTTCGAGGACTTCACAAAGCGCGAAGGCAAGAAGATCACCGAAGAAGCCGGCCGCGAGGACAAGGACGCCAAGCAGCACATCTTCCAAGCCTTGCAGTACATGCGCAAGCTCTGCAACTCGCCCGCCCTCGTGTTGAAGCCGGGCCACAGGGCGTACGACGACACGCAGAAATTCCTAGCGAAGCAAGGCACCAGCCTCGAGGATCCAATCCACGCCCCTAAACTCACCGCCCTGCGCGACCTGCTCGTCGACTGCGGCATCGGCGTGGAAGGCCAGGAGTCCAGCGACCCGCTCTACACGCCCATCAAGCCGCACCGCGCCCTCGTCTTCTGCCAGATGAAGGAAATGCTCGACATGGTGCAGAACACGGTCCTCAAGGCCATGCTGCCGTCGGTATCCTACCTCCGGCTCGACGGCTCCGTCGAGGCCAACAAGCGCCAGGACATCGTCAACAAGTTCAACAGCGACCCGTCGTATGACGTGCTCCTCCTAACCACCAGCGTCGGCGGTCTAGGCCTCAACCTGACGGGCGCCGACACGGTCATCTTCGTCGAGCACGACTGGAACCCGCAGAAGGACCTGCAGGCCATGGACCGCGCGCACCGCATCGGCCAGAAGAAGGTGGTCAACGTGTACCGCCTCATCACGCGCGGCACCCTCGAGGAGAAGATCCTGAGCCTCCAGCGCTTCAAGATCGACGTCGCGAGCACCGTCGTCAACCAGCAGAACGCGGGGCTGGCGACCATGGACACGGACCAGATACTGGACCTGTTCAACCTCGGCGACGCGGGGCCCAACCTCATAACCGACAAGCCCAAGGACAAAAACGGCATCGAGGGCAGGGAGGAAGACATGGTCGACCTCGAGACGGGCGACGTCCGGCAGCCGGGCAAGAAGCCGGCGTGGCTGGATGACCTCGGCGAGCTGTGGGACAATAAGCAGTACGAGGAGAGCTTCGACTTGGATGGTTTCTTGAAGACCATGCAGTGAGCTATAACATTATTAGAGGAGAAGGACAGGAGAGAAATGGCGGTTATAGGATAAAGGATACTTGCGCTGCGCTGCCTTTTAGGGTGCCTTGATTGGGGGGGCATCGCAAGGACTGCATAGCAGATTCACCTCATGATTTGGAACGGGCATGGATACCCGGTTTCCGCCGGACATTGCTGGCGCAGGACCGGAATGAAGGAAGTCAGGGATGCAGGGGCGTTCCCAGAGTTGGATGGTTAGCATTTGGTTTTTCGTTGTATTCTGTATAAACTGACTGTAACATACAAAGGTTTCCTGGATGGGGAAGGACGAGCATAGCGTTGACACTCATAACACTGCGCAACTTTACCATGATCTTTGACTGAGCATATAGCTGTGCACGTCAGAGTCCTCGAAATGCGACTTCTTTTGCTCAACGCATCAGAGTCTGCCGTTTGATACTAATTGAATCCCAGCACAAACGCGAATGACAGGCAACCACCGTCATATTAGGACAGGCCCGGCTCGAAGCAAGCATTATATCCCACTAGTAATTTTCCTACACGCATCGGCCATCCGAATAAAACCCCGGCGATGTCCAGGACCCTGCGCCAGCTACCAACTCCCGGAGCCGCCAAACACTGTTACCCAAGACCCATCCATGATACATACAGTCCGGCCCTCCAAAAGCAGATCACAAAAGAAATTACCGCCAGAAGATGACCTGCTAAAGTTACAGCCGCCTATGCAAACAAGACACACAAACCCACCACCTCTCAACGCAAAATATGCAATACACCGAGTTCCACACCCCCTAAACCCGAGTAGTCCTCTTAGCCACCCCCTGCTGGTTCCCCCACCACTTCCCATTCCCGGCACCACCCTTGTAGTGGTGGTGGTGCCCCCTCCCCACAGCCTCAGTAACGCTCACAAACTCCCTCTCTGTCGGCATGAGCTGCGCGTGGTTGTAGTACGGCAGCACCTCGCTCTCCTCCCTCTTCTTCCCATCCGTCTTGGGGGCCAACGTAGCCTTCTTCGCCTCCTTCAGCACCTCCCTCAGCTCCGCGTCGCCACCCGCTATCTGCGCGCGGATGAACCTAATCCTCTCCTCGTCCGACACCCCCTCCGAGTCGAGGAGCTGCTGCATCACCGGCACGCGAGGGGTGTACGGGATGCGGTCTAGTTTTGGTGCGTGCGACGGGTCCGGGACGATGGTCGGGTCGAGGTAGGCGGCCTGCCCGAGGTCGAGGAGGGACGAGATGTCGATGCTCTCCCCCGGCGGTATGGGCACCGGGTTCGAGGGCGTGACGCAGTCCATGTCCACCTCCTTGCGGAGGACGCGGTCGACGTCGACGGCCGAGAAGAAGGCGCACGACTGCGGCAGGTCCGGGATCCCGACCTGCTCGGCGAACATGGCCCGCGTCCAGAGGTTGGCCACCTGCAGGGCCATGGCGGCGCGGTACCTGTCGGGCTCGCGGACGAGGTAGCGGATCTCGTCGTGCACGGTGATGGCGAGCCGGCACGCGATATTGTAGCGGCGGGAGAGGTAGTCCATCGCTACGATGAGGAGGTGAAGGTAGTCAACGCCCGAGGACTGGATGGCCCAGTTAATGCGGGAGGTGAGGTAGGCCCCCTTCGAGATGAAGCGCCCCATCAGGGCTTCCGTTATGCCTGCCCCGAGCACGGGGGTGCGGGGCCGCTCCTGCTCGGCGAATTCTTCGAGCTTGTTAAAGACGAAGGACTCGGTGCCGCCGCGCCAGAAAGGGCGTTTGTAGAGGGCTTTGCGGTTGGTCTTGGTGCCCTTGGTGGTGGTGTAGAGCTTCGAGGCGATCTCGAGCGTCTGCTTCTCGGAGAGGGAGGGGTTGAACTGGCGGAGGAGCTGGGCGGCGAATTTCAGCCCGGCGCCGTAGATGCGCCCGTAGTTGAAGACCTTGGCGTCGTTGCGGGTGATGCCCAAGATGGCGGCCGTGCGGGAGTGCAGGTCTGTGCCCGCGGCCTTGGTGCCTTCGAGGGTCATGAAGCCGATGGCGTTGCCGCCGTGGAGCTTGAAGGTCGAGTCACCCACCACAGACGCGATCCAGAGCTCTTCTGAATCGACGTCGGCGCCGACAAAGACGTAGCCTGGGGGTGCGCGGACCATGGCTTTCAGTTCGGACCCGACACGGTTTTTCTTTGCGTTAGAGGCGGTGAGCCAGGTGTTTTCAACGGCGCGCCGGGTGATGGTGCCCATCGGGATGACCTGGGGGAGGATGAAGCCGGGTGCGGCTTGGTCGCCGTCTTGCTCTTGCGCTTCTGCTGTGGCAGACTTCGCACCGTTCAGCTCGTCTTGATACACGACAAGCTGTGACTTTATCCGATCCCGTGCGCTAATCCAGTAAGAACACGAGGCGTTCATTTCGAGGGCCTCCTTCGCATAGGAGTATTCTGATGAGAGCGTTCCGCTCTCGAAGTAGGCTAGATAGCCCTTGGCCATAGGATTGGCGACACGGGCACTTGGGCCGTCTTTGTGCGGGAGCTTGTAGTACGCGTGCTCTCTATCCTCCTTGAGAGTCTTATCCGCCGTCTCATCGGCGAAGGTACACCTGATCATCTGCCGCTCCGTGTACTTGGCCATCTGATCCAGGGGCACCCGGAACGTCCAACCATATGTGTCTGACCAGACAAGCGGCTTCCCATCCCAGGAAAGCCGTAGGAGCAGAGGTGCTATCCTTGTCCTCACCGTGATGTTGATCGGAGCATCGTTCTTGGCGAACAGGTCCTTGTACCATTGCGGCATGCCAGGCTTCTTCTGCCTAGCAGCTGGTCGCGGTGGGTCATTCTTCTTCTTCCCCTTGACCATCTTGATCTCCTGACCCGACCAGTCTAGTTGGCTTAGCCAGGGGTCTGTGCTCCATTTCTCCTGATCATCCTTGATCTCCAACGCCTTCTCAGCAAGGAGAATCAACCGCTCTTGCACTGCTTGGTTGAGTTTCTGGTATGTCGCCTCTGCATTGGCAATGTATGCGTCCCAAGTCCTATTGACCGGCAGAATGACTGACGACAGGTGCCTAAGCGCTCCGAAACTGACCGGATGGGGGCACACTTCGAGAAAGTTGGGAAAAACTATCTGGAAAACTCGATGGGTTATGGCGACGTCTGCAGCACAGTAGTCCAGTAGCACGTCCAGCTTCCCAACCACTCCGGCCCTGTCTAACGTCCCAAAGCCCTCGCGCAGCTCTTTATCGAGCGTCACGTTGAGATGGAACTTGGCGACATCCCGTAGCGAGTTAACCGAGCTCCTCTCCACCCACAACTCTTCCTCCTCTTGTATGAATGCGCTGTTCTTGAGCAGTTCTGCGAGCTCGACTGTCGTATTCTCCTTCGATATCTTGTCCCTCAGCTCCCTGTTCTTCTTGTGCTTCATCCACGTCGGCCGTTGCTGCGAGCACATGCCGTTCACAGCCACATGTAGTGACATGGTATCGAGGAACGAATTCTTGGTTTGCTGGAGGTCGTATTCTTCTCGTATCCTAGCGCGGTCGTATCCCACATTATGGCCGACAATGATCCTCTCCTTGCTCGGGTCTCCCAGTGGCACCAACTGCCGCGCGTTGTCCGTCTCGCCCAGCAGCCACGGTGAGAGCCAGGCATACCATGCATCCGGGCTAGCGGCGCAAGCCATCACCGCGAACGGGTGCTCTTTCCACATGACCTCGGTGTCGAAGCACAGCATGTTTGCGTCGGGCGCATCGACGGGCTCGGTGCGCCCGTCCGGGTAGTACTTCGTCCAGCCGCTCTTGCGTACCCATCTCCTCGGCTTCGGCAGCGTGTTTGCGCGCGCAAACCGCTTCGCGTATTCCAGGTAGGGTTCGGAAGCGTCGACGCCCAGTTTGTGGAAGTGTTCGTCCAGAGACTGGCCAACTAGTGGTGGAAGGTCGAATGCGACGGGCGCAGATTTGTCGTCCGACTTTCCGAGGAGTTCATGGCGGCGCAAATGGTCCTCCGATAGCTTTACTAGCTCTTGCGGTGCACGGAATCTTTCGCCGCGCCCAAATAGTTGAGTGTAGATGTGATTGCTGAGTTGTTGTACGCCGATTTCATTGTAGTGAGCGTCAGACGAGACGGCCAGACTGCTTCCATGTCGTTGTACGGTCGAGGTCGCATCCTCCTCGGCGACCCCAGACTGATATCTGGCACTGGCCGGTGATAGCCATGGTGGAGCTAGACGTGGGTTCCGTGCTGCGCGGTGTCTTGCAAGTCGAACGAAGCTTGGGGTCGAGGCGCACGATCGTCTACCGGCGATGCCGTTGACGTGATGGAGCATGGCGCTATAGATGGAAGAGACGCGATGACCGAGGCCAATTCATGGTCGTCAGTTGTGCCTCAAACGACCCAGCTGGCTCTGCATCGATGGATAGAGTCTACCGAGGGGGGTGATCCTGGCGAGGGAGTCTGATTTCTCATGACTGTAAGGGGGCCGTCATGAGACCCCACCATAGCAGCACCCCTAAATTGAATCCTTGTTCATTGATTGGCCGGGAAATGACCCTGGATTTAAGCTTTCTCCTACCACAGCGAAGTACGGTAAGGTACATACAGAACTGCATATCGAACAGATCGCACGAAGTACAGTACCTTACTGCGAACCGTTTCCGAAACAATGTGGTAGAGGTAGGCACAATGGAGTGTCCTTGACGATCAGGAGGATCCTCTATCTGCATATAGTGGCCACCTGGTATTCCTCTGCGACGTCGGAACTTTGTCGCTGAATCGTTAAGGGTAAGGTACTGACTGGTACAACGCGTTGTCGAAGTGGGAGATACAACCAACCCTAATGCGGAAAGCACCACCGTCTGAATGAGACCTGCAACTGCAGCACGTCAACATCCGCTTCGCGCCTTGCGCCTCCGTCCGGTCGTTACCTTATCCTTTCAACAATCTGCCCCTGAATGACCAAATCCACCAGCTGGCGGTGCCACGGCATCTTTTTAACGAGGTCTAGACTAGCTGTAACATTCGCCTTCTTCTTCTTATGAATTATGTCTTCGCTTCGCTTCGGCGCCCCTTCTGCTTCCACTTCCAGTAGCAGTGGACCCATAAACCTCCCACCGATCCGGGACATCTCCGGACTTCAACATCGGAGCCGTCATCAGCACAACCAAATTCGCCCCTCGGAGCAGCGTTCGTCAACCTCGACTTCAACTCACCGTCAACAACTACCCCCGATCTCCTCACTCACTTCGCGGCCAGATTTTCCTTCTTCGGGTACATCTTCCTTTATCCCCACGCAGACCGGATCATCCTTTACCCACTGGGCATCCCAGGATCCCTTCGACTCCCTCCCTCGACCTCGCCGGTCAGTTCTTTCTGCCCGGCCGTCTCTCTTCAGCAACCCAAACCGTTCCTCGGTGCCACGGCGGGCACATAGTCCCCTCCCTTTCGCACCGTCACCTCCCACCAGCCAGGCCGGCATCGCTCGTCTGCCTCCTCTCCAGCAGAGGCAAAGTACACCCTACAACTTCTCCAACCAGTCAACCACATCTCGAGCATCCACCTCCTCCCCCGAACTCGCCACGATGCCGGCAAGCAGAGACAACAAGGACATGCCACCACCTCGACAGACCCGCAAGCGGCGAGCAACAAACGACCTGACTTCCTCCAGTCCCTCCGAGAGCCCCGCCCCCGCTCTTCCCCCCTCAACATTAACAAGAAACACCAGACGTCGCGTCACCCGATCATCGACTTCCTCATCCGATAGACCAATAGTTCCCTCCTCCCGAACAGCAGCAGCACAGCGTACACCCCGCCTACGACGGACCACCACCAAACCGGAACCCGTCGACGAGCCCATAGTCTTCGACTCGGACATCGAGGAGGAAGAGCCCAAATACAAAGTCATCGACCTAGTCGACAGAGACGAAGTCCCCGAAGAGCCCGAACCGGAGAAGGAGAAGAACACCATCAAGCTAGGCACCTTCCAGTGCGTCATCTGCATGGACGACGTCAAGGACCTGACGGTTACGCATTGCGGTTTGTCCTACCTCTAGACTCCCTTATCTTGGAAATATTTCGCTGACATGTTTTGCTTTGGCGTTTAGGCCACCTCTTCTGCTCCGAATGCCTGCACTCCTCGCTGCACATCGACGCGAGCAAGAAGGTCTGTCCCATTTGTCGGCAGAGGGTCGAGACGAATCCCGCGGCCGGCAAGTTCACGGCCAAGTCGAAGGGGTTCTGGCCGCTGGAGCTGAAGCTTATGACGAAGAAGAGGAGTGGGAAGAGGGCTGTCCGATGATACGGTCTTATATACTTTGGGTGATGTCTAGGGAAGGAGACCGGGCGTGGTCTCTGACTGATGCTCATACAGAAGCGTCACGGGGTAGCGGAGAGGAGAAGAGACTTGGATGGGTAGCGATGTTGTCCGCCGCTAAACATGCGGCTGAGGGGAATGGACGTGGCACCTAAAGGTGCTGGCGTCCTGGAGGTTGACAACACCACTTCACCGTGCTGTATATCGTGTTTCGATGGACAGCCCGGGAACGGAAGACAGCCAGACGTCGACTCGCGGCTGGAGCAGGACGATCTGATCGACGAGCCTCTTTTACAGGACCATAGAGGGACTCGTGTCTCACGGATACATACCCCCTTTGCATGCATTACCAGGAGGGTAGCGCAGGGGGTTCCGGCGTACTTCTGGCAGCATTTTCTAGCAGGCTCGTGTTTTCTTACAATGACTAATGAAATGGCAGCGTGCATTCGCCAGCCCACGTCCTACTACTACGTTGGCAAGATTCTTCTTGGCCGGATCAGTGCCCTGGGAGCCACCTGACGGCATATCACTTTCGCTGGCTACCTGATAGAGCAGTTCTTATTACATGCTTTTGGTGACAGCTAATCATCTACCTACATGCCATCGGCTACCCTGACGGACCGCATCGCTCCCACGCCGTAAATCCCATCCTCCCTATCCAGACTCTTATGCCTGTTCCTCTAATGGAATAGGACAGGCGTGCCCTTCGGCCGCTCAGATGGCATCTGTCCATCCTCAAACTGTGTGCACACCATTAGTGATTCATCCCATAAATGCCATGCTCAGCCGGGGTATGTGGTACTCACATCCAGAAAATCCGTCGCCACAATAAGCAACATGAACGCCTCAGCCAGCTCCTCGACCCTCTCCTCGAGCTCCATCTGCTTCTTCCCCCCAACTACAGTGCTGCCCACGTGACCCCCGATCCCCGCGCTCCGCTTGAGCACGTGCACCACCAACCCGCGCGCCTGCGTCAGGAACCTGCGCCCCTGCAGCACGTTGGCGGCGCCCTGCCTCAGCACGGCGGCGGCGACGACCCGCGTCACGCGGACGAGGAGGCCGTAGTGCTTCTCGAGCGCGGCCGGGTCTGAGGCGTCGATCTCCAGCTCCGGGTCGGCGGCGAAGAGGCCCGAGGTCTCGAGGACGCGGAGGAAGTTGGCGTGGAGGAGGTACTTGGCTCCCGGCCTGGTGTGCGCGAGGGAGAGGAGGAGGGATAGCTTGGCGGAGATGTAGAGTTCTTGCGGTGGGTCGCCTAATAAAGAAACGGACCAGTTAGCCAGGGTTGGGGAAAGGGAGGCAAGGAGGGGATGAGGAAAGGCTTACCGCCGGAGCGGATGATGTCGAGCCACTCTTGTAGCAGGGTCTTGAGGCTGTCGACCAGGATGCCGATGAAGTTCAGCCTGTTGAGCGTCTCTATCACCTGCGTGTCGTCTTCGTTCTGCCCCAGGGTGACGAAGGCGCCCAGTAGGATCATGGCCGCCGTCTGACAGCTCGAATCGCCGCCGTAGGCGTCGTCGCAGATGACGTTGAGCAGCCGCTCGCCGTACACCTGGATGGCTTTGACGGTCTTTTGCCGCGCCGAGATGAAGCCGCTGCTGTGGTCGATGATGCCCGTGATGTACCGGTAGCAGATGCTATAGTAGATCGACCGCAGGTCCGCGTCGCCCGCCCATCGCCCGATGGCGTTGAGGCAGATCTGGAAGAGCTGGAAGAGCTTGTCGGCGAGGGGGGCGCCCTTCGTCACGGCGCTCGAACCTTGTGATGCCGAAGAGTCGAAGGCGAATTCAATCTTGAAGATGAGCACCTTCGCGAGCTTGGCTAGCTCAAAGGCCTCGGCTTGGCCTTCGTCGCTGAAAGTCTTCAGGCTGGGCAGGATGGCCTGTAGAGCTTGCTGGAAGAGCGACGCCCTGTCTGTGCCTTTGAACTCGTTGGTCTCGATCAATACCAGGACGAGCTTGGTCCAGGCTCGGAGGACGCGGAGACGAGTAGCTGCTAGGCTCTTCGCGCGGTTAGAGTAGATGAGGTATTGGATGAGCTTTGCCTCTTCCTCTTCGATGGCCGACAGCTCGTTTTGTGGGATGATCTGACCGGCGCTGCGAGATTCGTTGTGCTTCAGAAGCAGAAGCTCCTCGACCTTGGGGATCTCAAAGGCCACCACGCCATCGACCTCCTCGGTGCAGGGCTTCAAGTCGAGATTGCTGTGGAATTTGAACTCGGGCTCTGGTATGTCCCACAGGCTGGTCTCTTGGACGAAGTCGTACAGGTGGAACACGTTGGGCACGCTGATGGGCTCGTTCTCATCGCCCTTGATCTGCCCGACCAGGGCGTCCAAGATCTCTCTCTTGACCATGGGCATGCTGTTCTGAGAGACACTGCACAACTCCATAGCAATGTATTCAAAGACCATGCCTCGCAAGGAGAGGAAGTCGATGTAGGCTAGAGAGCCGTCGACGAAGAGGAAATCCGGGGTGGCCAGCTCTTGACCGTCCCACCTCAGCTGCGGATGAATGAGGACCTCGCGGAGAAGCAAATGGAAGGGGAACTTGAGAGACCGCAGCTCGTCCAGCACAATGGCGGATGATAGGCGCGAACTCCAGAGCTGTTGGAGTATGCGCATCGCTTTCGTCTTGAGGGTAACTAGCCAGCCAGAGATGCCATCCTGTTCATTCTCGCCGAATGGGACCTCCAGCAGGATGCTGAGGAGGTTGTGAAAGAGAGAGCTCTGGGTGTCAAACGCGCTTCGAGGCTCGATGTTTAGGCTGTTGACTCCGCATCGGAAACCTAGTAGCTGGTGCGCAATTGTCGGCTGATCCGGGTTGGCCTTTAGGGTCTCGTAGAGGAAGTTGAGGATGTACACCTTGCTCCGGTAGTTTTCGTCCTCGGTCTTGAGCCCAAAGTCGAGAGTTGATGTCAACTCGGAGGAGAGCGAGGCAGCTATAGCCACAGCGTTGCTCTCCGTCTCGAGGGCGACGATGGCTTTATTGCGGTGTGCATGTCGTCCCGCTCCAGGATTCCACGCAGAGATGATCTTGGAGGATGTCGAGATTTTCTCCAGAAGTTTGAGGCAAGCCAAAGTCAGGGCCGAATAACCAATGCCGCAGTACTTACCGAGATTAACAACGAGGTTCAGGTGATTGATCAGCCCGTCATCAAACGAGGCGTAAGCTGCATTGGACACAGTGTGTCGACGCTGGGCAGACTGCGTCTTTACGAGGGGACGAACCAGGTCGAGGTAGGTAGCCTGCATGTCCAGCACCTTGATCACAACCTCGATAGCCCGCAAGATGCCCTGGATGACCGGCGAATCTGGAGCAGAGTTGCCGACCTCGGCTGCGTCCTGGTGTATCGTGCTGAAGAGTGCTTCCATGACTTTGTCGTTGAACATCCACTCCATAACGCGGGCAAATGGGTGAAGTTTGACGTAGGTGGCGAGGTCGGTTGCGGATATCGCCGAGTCGATAGCTATGCCTGCCTCGTTGCCGAGGATGATCAGGTTCTCGTTGAATGTCGAGAGACACGCCATGGCAAAGTCGAGGCAGCTGAGACGCAATATCCGTAGCTGCGTGGTGTCCAGTATGTCCTTGGTCTTGATGCCAAAGATATGCCCGAGCACATAGTCGACATAGAGGTCGACGCCAGGTTGCCGGACAGCCGCGCCCAGGTCCTCGGGGAAAGGCAAGGTATCGTTCAGCGGCTGATAGCCATCGACTGGCGTGACAAGAGATATCAGAAACTGGATGAAGGCATTCGGCTCGTCGAAGCCGTCGCTTATTTCCTGACATATCGCTGCCATGAGCGCCGTAGGATTCTGTGTCGGCGGGGGAGCTGTGCCTCGTGGGCTTGGCTGAACAGCATACTGTCCCGTCATCCACCCGTCGAGGCACCTCCACATTATGCGGCCCTCGTCTTGGTTTTTGCGGGCAAGCAGTGCTTTCAGAGCGTAGAAGACGCACGCTCTCAGACGAGCAGGTATCACGCCGCTCGCTAGCTGGAACAGAACCGTCACCAGGTTGTAGTTTGGATCCCTAAGCAACATCTGCCTGGCTGGTTCGCTCTCCGTAGCGAGCTTGGTCATCAGCCTTAGATAGCATTCCAGCATCAGGGCCGACTCGGGTTCTGTCTCGGCTTGCTCCGTCCCTGGCTTACCCGCCCGGAAACTGTTGGATTGAGCGGCCGTCGGGCGTTCGCGGATCTTATTCGTGAAGTAAGTCAGCTCCTTGAAGATCTGGCTCCACGTCAGGGACTGCGTCCGCCGCATCTTGCCAGACGAGGCATGTCCTTCGTCGAGGAGGAACTCGTGTGCCGCAGTGGCACACTCCTCGTTGTCGGATATAGCCTGTAGCATCTCGCAGAAGGCGCTGACTAGAGGCGTTGACGCTCTACGAGAAGCCCAGTGCAAGAAGCCTGCAAGATTGCTGTCCGGGTCGGACCAGAAGGCGTCGGCAGCGTCGGGCCTGCCTTCGTAGCTGTAGGCGATGATGATCAAGAACCTCTCTAGGTCGAGGTCCTGCTCATGGGTTTGGCTGAGTTGCCGTTGCTCATCTTCTTCGACTCGAAGTTTCCGCAGCACATCTGGTAGGTTGGAGATGAAAGCATCGATGAAGACCTCGAACTGCACCATAAGGCATCTCTGGAAGAATCCGCTGAAAGGGATAGGCTCCGGAGAGAGCGGAGGGGACTTTCTCTGCAGCCATTGGCGCATTCCCGAACGGGCAGGATCCTGCCAGTCCAGGGCTTTGCAGTCAGCAGCGACGGACAGCATGAAGTCAAAGGCCCCCTCTTTGAGCGAGTCCAGAAACTGTTTCGACCGCTGGGCATCCTCTTCATCGAGATCGATGCCTTCAGCATCAGCAGGATCGTCCAGGTACCACCCGCTGTACTCGGCAATCCACCAGGCCCGCACCGTAGCACCGAGGAAAGGCAGAGGCCATGAGTCGTCCCCTTTGCACACAAGCTTGTTAAGCTCTCGGGCTTGGTGTAGGTCGCCCACACCCTCCGTTGAGCCAAACTCATTGATGAAAGCCCCCAAAGCAGGAAACAGGTGCGCTTGTCATCGAGTCAGTGTCCTTCCTAACTTATTATCGACACGTTTCAGATTAATGCGAGTGAACTTACCGAGCGTTTGATCATATCTCTCCGCCTTCTTAAGCAGAGAAAAGAAATCTTTGAAGTGGGCGACATCAGAATGATGCTTCTCGATGGCGGCGCACAGGATGAAGGCGAGAGACTCGTGTTGCTGGATGAGGCTGAAACGGGAGAACTCGACGGATTCCTCGAACTCAGACGGGATGGCCGGCCGGGCCTGGTACATCAGACTCGTCGTAGCCACCTTCTCGTTGATGCGCTGTAACCAGGCCCGGATATCTGCCATAGCAGCCATACACCGTGGTACGAACTTGGCTGGCGTAACAGCATGGCCTGCAGCTCCTGGGACATCGGCGCCAAACACAACCGCCTCGGTGATCTCTCCAATCATATCACTGACCTCCTCTTCCAGGTCCTCGTCGTTGGCCAGTTCGATACAGAGCCGCATGCAGTCGAGCAGGTATTTCCGCTGTTGGTGGAACCTGATGATGCCGCACTCCAGTAGGGAGCGGTCCATGACCTCCATGTCGCCCTCGGCTTCCAGGAGCACCTTCGCAGCTTCGATCTCGTCTAGCTCCAGCTCGTCGGCGAGCTTGAGTGTGCTGTCGACGAAGTCCTGGTTGAGGGAGTACTCGTCATCTTTGATTTTGAGCTTTCCTGTTTTACATCCTGGTTAGCGACCGCCTTGACGTCGACGTCATCCCCGATCCTCTCAAACCGTACGCGGTTTGACATACCAGACTGCACCGTAGATCGGCTCTTCGAGTCCCTAGCAGGCTTGTCGAGCAGCCTCTTGAAAGCGTCTGCGTGCTCCACGAGAGAGAGGCGGAGGACCTCGACATTCTCGTAGCGGTGCTGGCAGACGGCCAGCAGCTCCCTGTGCAGGCTCTGGAGCGACTCCAGAGAACCGATTTCTGACATGACCGGTGCCACTGTGGTGATCAGCGCATCGTATGCTGAGTCGCAAGTTGGTGTGCTCTTTGCAGAAAGCCTGCCAGTCAGGAGATTCGGTTGTCGTGGTGGACAAAGCGCCGCTGTGGTTTGCTTTTGACGCTGCTTGGTTTCGCGAATTCCAACGACGCGACCAGTTAAAAAAGAGCTTCAGCACTGGAGCTGTCCCGCGTTACGGCCCGGGGTGCTTGCTTGGAAGTGTGGGTCTTCGTTGCAGCCTGGTTACAATCCCGCCAGGGGTGCTGGGTGCAGCTGGATCAACGGATTCTTATTGGTCAGTCGGGTAACGAAGTCAACAAAATGACCTGAAAGTTTAGGCGGTGTGAGTTCTGCCACAACCACCATGATGCTGCGCCAGCTTGAACATGAGCAGGGGAGATCTCTCTGTCTCTCTGGTAGCTCAACACTTGCCAGGCGGTGCTGATGAGAGCTGGAGCCTGATTCTCATTTTTCGCTCAAATCCACGTTCAACTCTCCAGATATATCTTGGATCGTGATCCTAGGAAGCAGTGCAGTCCCGCCTTCTAAGGTACAAGGTCTACCACCTGGGCGATCCACCGCCCGTGATTGCGCTCAACAGCCTTACGGTCAACACATATCCATGTAACTCTATGGCGCACGTCGTCCCAAGCTTAGGTGTTTGCGAAGCTTGTGCGACGGCCAGATGAGACGCACGGGTGCCGATCAAGATGGTGCCAACAAGGCGTGGTGGAGGCGGCGAAGTCACCCTGAAGAGCATAGAAGGTGAGCTTCCCGTTACATCAAACAAAGGCTGCATACGACGAAGTCTTAACTTACATATCGCAGCGTCACTCAGGAGCAATGTCGCCACCGAACGCAAAGATGCGATCGAAAGTGAGTTATGCTCTTAGGTCTTGCCCCCCTAATGCGCAAGCTCATCATTTGCAGACCTGTTGTTCTTCTTCACCAAGGTCGATAGGCGATCACAGCAGCCCAACCAGTAAGTGCCCCGAAGTGCCCATCGAGAGTAGTCATCAGATGCTAAGGGAGGGAAGGAGCCTCACTGGTGATGACAACTACCATAGCGTTTTCGAAGCGCTATTCCAGTGCACTCTCCTTGAGAAGCAGAATTACTTTAGCGCCAAGAAGGGCTCGAAAGCTGCATCCAGTACAAGGCTAGAGAACTGTGCCAAAGCTCTCAAAGTGGTCGTTGCCCATGGAGCTCCCAAGATTAAACGCAAGACGGCTAGGGCTCTCATTGACCACATCACTCAAGTGCTTCCTGGGCCCGACGAAGACTTCGTCGCGCCGCTGCTACAGGATTACACCAGAGCATTCATTGCGCTGCTCGAGCATCCCGCCAATGTCGAGAATCTTGCAGTCCTCGATGGTGAACTGTGGTTCTCATGCCTCGACTTCTGTATTTTGGCCGTATCCCGTTTCCTGGAGACAGGGGACCGGGGCTCCGCGTCATTGTCCCGTGCTTCTCCTGCGCCTGGCTATGCCCAGACAGCGTTGTCGCTCGCCTTCTCGTCAGGGCGGTCTGGGTCCGGCTCGGCACATCGGCCTCAGGGACAAGTTTCAGGACAGATTGGGAGCGTCGAGGCTACACATTACATGACATGTCTGAACACGCTCCTCACCACGACGCACGCGCCGGTCCAAGAACGTGCGAGCGAAGTTGCCGACTTGGCGCTGAAAGTGCTAGACATGCGGCAGGTTAAACTAGGAACCTTGCAGCAAGTTGCGTTCGCCTGTATCAACAACCTCCTGGCGCACACGTCCACAGACGACATAGCCCTCGGCAAGCGGCTCGCCCGCGATTTGGTGCCCTTGATCAGTCATTGGTGGCCTTCGCAGAAACGGGATGCGATGACGAACACAGTCCGGGACGAGATTTTGAAGACATTACATGCCATCCATCTCTTTCTCGACAGCCTGACCCAAGAGTCTACAGAAAGTTCCTCTCTCAGAGAACTTGAAGAACTCCTCGACGTGCTGTGGTCCGAGTATTCAAAACGCGAGGACCGCGGCCGTCTTCTGGTTGATGACCTCACTTTCACTGGTCTGGAGCTACCCGCGGATCATCCTCGGACGGCTGTCTTCAGCCTACGTCCCTATAACCTGGCAGCAGAGCAGAATTGGGCATTGATGGACATCATGGCCATTTTGGAAGCGTTACACTCACGTAACAGCAAGCGTAACGACCCACAGCACGGGGATGAGGACCAAGAGAAACCCAGGAAAAGGAGGCGGATAGTTGGAGACGGCCGCGGAGTCATGAAGAACGTCACGTCCTTGGATCCGGGAGTGCGGCTTACAGCTCTGCAGTTATTGCCCTTCGTTTTCCAACATCAGCAGTTCCCGGCCGAGGAGGTTCCGGAATCCCTCGATATTCTCACGAGCCTCATAACTGACAAGCAAGCGTCGGTTGCATCCTGGGCCATGCTCGCCTGCGCCAGGTGCGTAACGCTACCCTGTGAAATGCACTAGGTAATGCTAACATGTTTCTTTTTTTCAGCGTTACCTTACACCAGGCTGCGGGGGACAGTGCACTCTTACCGCTATGGAAGCAAGCATGGCAGATTGGGTTGAGATCTATCGGCCTTGCTGGGACAAGTCGCACTGCATGTGTGCTGCTCACTTGCATACTCGAGGCAAATCTCATTCCGAAGCACGACATCATCGACGACATCAACTTAGTGATCACGAACTCAGATATCAGCGGGCCAGCGGTTCTCGTCGACTCGTCCCTGGTCCTGATGCTGCATCTCTTTGGAGTCCGCAATACTAATTCTCCCAACGCCGTCCAAGCAACGAGTAGTCACATCACTCGATGGCTTTTTAGCAAATGGAATCCCGGTAAGGCTCATGATATTGGTGTAGTTCAGGGAGAAGCTAACTGCGTAGCAGACGAGCTTCATTACTCCTCACAGTATTCTCACCTAGCGACGCCGTATGACCTTATCAATCTCATGAGAGCTTGCAGTGGAATGGCCGCCCTTGGCAACATCGGCACCATGCAGATGTTCGGGGGTACTATTGCTCAGTTTCGGCAAAGCCTCAAAGAGCTCCAGCCCATGCTGCGATATCTCTTGCTCCTCGAGGATCAGGACGTCGCCAATCGGGAGCGTGTGACTCGCAGCTCCCTTACCAATAGCGAAACTGACCAGGTCACCGATCCGACTGGGTCACATACAGCCAGGAGGATGATTCTCGATCTGATATCCCCGAAGCTGGAGCAGGTGCTTCAACTGGCTGAATCATGGAGCAAGAAGGGAGGCGACGGTGCGAGCCAGATATCCACAGAGAAGCTGCAGAGTGCTGTCCTAGGTTGCCTTGCCGGCATCCTGATCCTTCCAGAGTTGAAGAATCTCAACTCGCAGTCATCGCGGGAGCTAGAATCTCTCGTGTTCAAGCTTGCTGACGCTTGCCTCAAGGCTGTCCTGGAATCAGATCAAAACGATGGCTACTTCGACATGCTACTCGCTTCTGCCGCTCCGTACATTCCGCAGCTCAGTACCTCCAACTTGCGGGCTTCGAAGGACCAAAACAAGTTCCTCATGGCGTACTTCGCAAAGCTCTCAGAATGCCTAGAGGAGAGGTCGCGAAGAGAGTCGTTGTCCCAAGGGGTGGATGCTATGGAGATCGACGAAGACTTCCTCGAATCCCAGGCCAGTAGCCAGAGAAGCTCATCGTCCAACACCGCGGGATTGCCGAGGCGAGATCTTTACCTGTGTCACACCCCAGAGGCCTTCTACTTGGACATGAGGCTTCGTTTACGTCTGCTTGCCATCATTTCCAAAGAAGAGGATCAACTTGGTCTTGTCCCAGAAGACTTTCTTGACCAACTGCTCGCACTTCCCACGGAGCAACTGCTTTGCTGTCGTATACTGATGCAACAGCTGTTTAACTCGGACATAATTGCCACCCCGGATGACGCAACCAAGGTTATTGAGACGATGGGAGAGATCATGAGTACCAAGGACTTTTCGTATTGCGAGGCTGCTCTCTGCTTGGTCCTCGAGATGATGGAGGCCTTCATTGGATTCTGGACGGATGACAAACTATCGGACATCTCGTCCATGGTGGGCGACCTGTACAACCACTTTGTCAAATACGCTTTACCAAAGAACGAACTATCGCCCACTGCACAAGCATACCTGTCGAAGTTGCTGTTTCGCCTGCTGGAAGTGAGTCCGAACTACGCAGCAGGTTTGAAGCTTCCCTCATGCCGTTCGACGCTGTTATCGATCCTGAAAGACGGTGCAATGCGCGTCAAGTACGCCATTGGGAACGGTCTGCCCAAGATTTTCAGCCTCTACGTCCTCAAAGCTCACGAAGAGATCTTTCTCGATATCCTCGAGAGCCTCCCATCAGACCCAAAAGCAACAGAGGGAATTGCCTTCCGGCTTCAGGTCCTCGCGGAGCTCGCGTGCCACTGGTCTACTCTCCTTCGCCGCTCCGTCTATCATATCTTCGAAACACCCGGCAGGATAGATCAGGCAACCAGGTATGCTGCGAGCTGTGTGAGGAGAATGTCGCGATCTCTCAGCCTTGAGACGCCACGTGAGCTGTTCCGGCTCTTTGCACCCCAGCTACTATATACGTGGCTGGAGACCGACAGCATCGAGACGATCCCGTTTCAGATTTTCGGATTTCCAACGTTACAAGACATTCTCACCCAGGCGCAGACAGAGGCAGCTGCAATCATGATTATGCGGGGACAAGAACAGGAAGCTGTCGCCCTTGCCGAGGCGCTTGGACTGACCGCACCAGCGTTGCTTCAGCAAGGCTTCACTAAGATCATGGCGTACAGCGTCGCTCATGACATCAGCGTCAAGAGCTCAGACAAGCAAGTGACGGGCGAGAGCCGTGTGAGAAAGCTTCTCGGCAAAGAAGCATTCCATGAGCTCATCTATCTGAACTTCGCAGACATCGTCGCGACTTTCCTCGACACTTTTGACCAGGAAGATCCCGTGGAAAATGTGTTCCGGAAAGACGACAGTTTCAAATACGCTGCGGATATCATGGTCGAGATCAAGAGACTGGGATACCTCGACACTGTTCTGCCTCCCAATCAGCAACCGATGTTCAGGGCGAAGTACCTGACGAGGGAGCTTCAGTATCTGTGCAGCCGGACCGAGTACGAGTTGCATAACCTCTGGACACCTTCAATGGTCGTTGCAGTGGCTCGCAAGTTACTGAACACTGTCCATCCAGCCCTTGGACCTTTACATGCCTGCTCCGTACTTCGCAAGATCCGTGTTCTGATATCCCTCGCTGGCCCTCAGGCTCTGAGTTCGTACCCGCTGGAAATGCTCCTCCATTCTACGAGGGTGTTTCTGAAAGACCCGGAATGTACAGATGATGCTCTCGGTGTGAGCAGGTATCTCATTGAAAATGGAGGTCATCATCTGAGGCAGGCACCCTCTTTCCTCGCGGGCTATGCACTTTCAAGCCTAGCAGATCTCCGAGTGTTCCTGGAGTCGAGCCAGTCCAGCACGACGCAGGAGAGCCAGTTCAAGGCAACCATCAGCAAAGCGCAGCAGTTTCACGCCTGGTTCTCCAAGTATCTCGCCGGCTACGACTCCCCAGCTTTCAAGGACGACGAGCAACGTCAAGCGTTCAAGGCGATTACCCAGTCCGCGGCGCACATTCGACCGTCGGGCAATGCCGACAAGGGCACTCCGGAGAGCAGCCTGCTCCTCGAGATACTCAAAGACGACGAGCGGGAGACTCAGCTGCTGAATCGTCCGGCCAGAGAAGTTGCCCTGGATATGCTGTGCGGCGTCTTCACTGCCCCAGAATCAAGTCGGAGCGACGTGATAGACAACGACGAGGAAGCCCTGGCCCACGGGGCTATTGTACTCAAAAGCTGTCGCTCCAACAACTTAAGCGATGACTACTTGGCATGGGGCGGACGGGTTGTAGGCAGGTCGTTCCTGGCCTCTGGCGAGATCCCAGATGAGCTCCTCCGCGAATCCCGTCTGTCCGAATACCGCAAACTCTCTTCGGACAACAGCGGGTCTGAGCACGGCATCTTGAACATCCTCGAGGCGCTCACGGTCAGCAGCGACTGCGCCACCTCCGGCTTGGCGGAGTCGGCGCTTCGCACGATCATCTCGCAAGCGATCCTGGACGAAGACCACGGCCTGATCGCAGCCTGCCAGAAGTCGCTTTCTGAGTCCCTCCTTGCCTCTTCGAACTGGGATCAGTATAGAATACCGCCCTCTGATTTTGCTGAGTGCATGACCACGCCCGACACAGACGCACTGAGTGCACCGCTCATTGAAAGTGACTCATGGGCACAGCGCGTTGCTATACATCTGGCACGCTCAGTTCCGGACATAGTTGTCCTGAGCGTCTTGCCGTCCATATTGCCTAACGTCAAGGGTTGCGCTGAGCGAGCGTTTCCTTTTATCGTTCACCTGGTGCTTCTTTCACAACTCGACAAGCAACAGGGCATAAAACGCCACGTTTCAAAAGCACTCGATGAGTGGCTGAAGACCACGTCAACTGCCTCAAGAGAGAACCTGAAGCTGCTACTAAACACCATCTTGTATTTGAGGACACAGCGTCTGCCCAACGAGACCTCTATCGCAGATAGATCCCACTGGCTTGATGTGAACTTCTCGGCAGCGGCAACTGCTGCCACGAGATGTGGCATGTTCAAGGTTGCGCTCCTCTTCGCTGAGCTGGCTGCATCGGAGACGAGCAAAGCATCTCGTCGGTCGTCGGCGGCTCGAGAGATCGAAGACTCATCAGAAACACTTCTGGAGATCTTTGAGAGTATCGACGATCCAGATGCGTACTATGGCTTGCAACAGGATGCGTCGTTGGCCACGGTACTAGCTCGCTTGGAGTACGAGAACGACGGCATGAAGAGCCTGGCGTTCCGCGGGGCACAGTACGACAGTCACCTGCGCGGGAGAGATACTGGCGCTCAGCATGACGGACAGCAACTCATCAAATCGTTGACCAGTGTAGGACTTGCGGGCTTGTCTCACTCTCTCCTCCAAGCGCAGCAAAGCTTGGATGGCTCCTCTACGTCGCTGGACAGCACTTTTACGACAGCTCGACGACTGGAGGTATGGAATCTGCCCGTGCCGTCTAGCCGGGACAACTACGCGGTAAATCTGTACAAGGCGTACCAGACGATGCACAAAGCCGAGGACATTGCTTCCGTCCGGGAAGCGATCCACGACGGACTCAAGCACACGATAAGGGTCCTGTCCAACCAGAATCTGACCGCTGTGAATCTGAGACATCACCTGGGAGCATTGGCGAGTCTGGCGGAACTTGACGACCTGACCAGTGTTACCGAAAAGGCCGATCTGGAGGATATGCTCGACTCGTTCTCGACCAGATCGAAGTGGATGATGAGCGGAAGGTAAGTTGCAGGACACCGTCTTGTACTGTGAACGAGGACTAACAGAGCAGATACGGCGACGTGAGTCAGATACTCTCATGTCGAGAGACCTCCCTCACCATGTTCAGCCAGCACCACCGCCTTCGGGCGCCGACCCTGTCGCCGGCAGAGGCGCGGCTAGGGCAGATCCGTGGCATGTTGCTCTCCTCGGACATTTACCGGTTCCACCGGGCTACTCAGGAGTCGTTGAATCTGTCGACAACCCTGACCGATCTAATCCAGCCAAGCGAGGACATGGGACTGTTGGTGGACGCGGCCATTAGGATGGAGGCCGCCAACTCACTTTGGGATCATGGCGAGATGATATCGTCCATCGGAATGCTCCAGAGCATAGACAGGGACTCGTCGCTGAAGAAGCAGACTGTGCCTGTGAATCGGTCCAATCTCCTCTCCAAGATTGGTCATCAGGTATCCGTGGCCCGGCTCGAAAGTCCGGATAACATTCAAAAGCGGTACCTAGAACCGGCGCTGAAGGAACTCAACGGCAAGAGCGACGGCAAGGAAGCTGGCCAGGTCTACCACCAGTTCGCCATGTTCTGCGACGAACAGCTGCAGAACCCAGACAGTCTGGAGGATCTGGCACGGTTACAGAGTCTCAGGAAGGGCAAAGCCGACGAGGTAGCCGATCTGAAGGCTCTCATCGCCCACGCGGCCAACTCCCAGGTCAAAAGCAGGTACTCTGCCCATCTTGCTAAGGCTAAGCAGTGGCTCGACCTCGACCAGCAGGAGCTGCGCAGGGTGGAGCAGACGAGGGCCGAATTTGTCAGGCTGAGTCTCGAGAACTATTTGCTGTCCCTGATGTGCTCCGATGAACACAACAACGATGCTCTGCGGTTCACGGCCATGTGGCTCGAGCGGTCACAGGAAGACACGACCAACGAAGCCGTCAGGAAATACCTCGACAAGGTGCCTACTCGGAAGTTTGCGCCGTTAATGAACCAGCTCTCCTCACGGCTGCAGGACCAGCGAAACCTATTCCAGCACCTTCTGTTCAGCCTAGTCCTACGCATCTGCATTGACCATCCGTACCACGGCATGTACCAAGTCTGGTCCGGCGTCCGATCGCGAGTCAACAAATCGGACGAGATAGCCTTGTCACGTCAGAAAGCCACAGAGAAGGTATCCCAATACCTGCAGAAAGACAAGCGAGTAGCCGCAATATGGGTCGCCATCAACCAGACGAGCAAGTACTACCACTCGCTGGCAGTCGACAAGGACGCCAACCGCTACAAAGCCGGCCAAAAGATGCCCATCAAAGACTCGCCCGTGGGAGCGACCTTCCTCTCCACCTTTGCCAAATACGCCATCCCGCCTCCTACAATGCAAATCGACCTATCCCCGACTATGGACTACTCTCACGTCCCGCTCATCCAGGGATTCGAACCCAACATGTCCATCGCCTCGGGCGTGAGCGCCCCGAAGATCATCACCGCCATCGGCTCCGACGGGCAGCGCTACAAGCAGCTCGTCAAGGGCGGCAACGATGACCTCCGCCAAGACGCCATCATGGAGCAGGTCTTCGCCGCCGTCTCGGAGCTCCTCAAGCTGCACCGCACCACGCGCCAGCGGCAGCTCGGCATCCGCACCTACAAGGTCCTGCCGCTGACCTCGTCCTCGGGCCTCATCGAGTTCGTCTCCAACACCATCCCCCTCCACGAGTACCTCATGCCCGCCCACGAGCGCTACTACCCGAAGGACCTCAAGGGCTCCAGCTGCCGCAAGGAGATCTCCAACGTGCAGACCAAGTCCGTCGACGTCCGCCTCGCCACCTACCGCAAGGTCACGGAGCGCTTCCACCCGGTCATGCGCTACTTCTTCCTCGAGTCCTTCCCGGACCCGGACGAGTGGTTCGTCCGCCGCACGGCCTACACCCGCTCCACGGCCGCCGTGTCGATCCTCGGCCACGTCCTGGGGCTGGGCGACCGCCACGGGCACAACATCCTCCTCGACAGCAAGACGGGCGAGGCGGTCCACATCGACTTGGGGGTGGCCTTCGAGATGGGCCGCATCCTGCCCGTCCCCGAGCTGGTGCCTTTCCGCTTGACCCGGGACATCGTCGACGGCATGGGCATCACGGGTACCGAGGGCGTCTTCCGCCGGTGCTGCGAGTTCACCCTCGACGCCCTGCGCGAGGAGACGTACAGCATCATGACCATACTCGACGTGCTGCGGTACGACCCCTTGTACAGCTGGAGCATGTCCCCGCTGCGCATGGCGAAGCTGCAGAACGCGGCCCGCGGCACGGCGGCGGCGGCGGCGGACGATGATCAGCAGGGAGGAGGAGGGGGCGAGAGCGAGAGGGAAGAGGCAGGTGGTGGAGGCAAGAAGAACGTGAATGAGCCGAGCGAGGCGGACAGGGCGCTCGAGGTGGTGAGGAAGAAGTTGAGCAAGACGTTGAGCGTGACGGCGACGGTGAATGATTTAATCAACCAGGCTACTGACGAGAGGAACTTGGCGGTGCTTTATTCTGGTATGTTTGACCCTCGCTGTTTGCTTAAAGACCGTGCTAACCCTAGATAGGTTGGGCTGCGTATGCCTGAGGGACAGTCCGAGGCCGATCAAGTTCGGCGCCTTTTCTTTCTATTCTTTACGGTATACGTGTGGGGGAGGAAGGAGACATAACTGTGTGAATAATGCATTGTGGCAGAACATATCTGTCGGAATTTAAATAGACTTGACCAGAAGTTTCAGATCCACCATTGTCTTGCAAATCAGTATCTACGTCAGAATCCATCGGTTACGCCAGGATTGAAAGGCATGCCCAGCATTTTCACACATAGTAGATTGCCAGCTTGCCACTTGAGAGAATGGTCTGTATTCAGTTTGCCGCGCGGCGTATCTATACATTCTCCCTCGGCGGGTTCTCGGTCTCCCGCAATTGCAGGGACAAACAGTGACAAGGCAAGGAAATACAGATGAGACGACATTATCAATCTTGTGCTGTTGAACTGTCCCGCTCCCTCATCTCTGCCAGATGGTGGCCGTCGACACTGTTTCTGGCATACCTCCTTCCCCAACGACCGGACAACCAGCAGACAAACCGGTCCTGACCCCTCCCCATCACCGAAGGGTTTCCCCGATTGTCTAGTAGAACACAAGGAAAAAGGAGATGCGGCACCAAGGGAACGCGAGAATAAAGGCTTTGACAGCAGTGAGCAGGCCACAGGAGGAAACAAGTATATTGAACAAGATATCCGGATGAATGTCGAGAACCGAATTGATGTAGAGGAGAGGGTCCGCCGATGTGTCGGGCGGAACTGGACCAGGTCGGCGAGGAGGGCGATTAAAATAAAAGTGGTAGTGGTGCCGTAGCTAATGAAACACGGAGAAAGAGAAGAAATCCCAATCCAACATGGACCAGCCAGCCGTCTGCAGATGATTAGGTATGCGCCCAGGAGCGCAGCGTGACCCCTTCCAATCCCACCTGGGCCAAATATGCGAATCCGGTGAACCCCCTTAACCCCCCGCCAGTATTGCCAGTGACCGTGCAAGGAAATGCGACGCAAAATTCAGACGAGAAGCTGGATGCAAGGAAACAACCCGACGCAAGACCGGAAAGACAATCCTAGGGCGCCTTAAAGGAAAGAAAACAAAGGCAAGCGAGACGCGAAAAGGTATATGCCCAGTGAACAACTGGGCCCGCGTCGCCTCCTAACCTGGTTTCAAGACAAAGGAAATCATCGTCGTCGTCGTCGAACTAATACACGCTATCCTCGTCGGCCCCTTGCGAGGTCATTGACGGCGTGGAGACGTTGGAGGACGCTGCAGGGTCATCCACATAGCCGACCAGAGCCTGAGAGTGCAGTCTGAAGGCCTCGCCCATGAGACGGGTGATTCTGAACAGACTTAATTAGCACAGGCCCGCTAGTTAACGGCAAGAGACAGTTGACTTACCCCCAGACCACAACCTCATCAAGCATAGAGCCCCAAAGTCGAGCCACAACCGAGCTCAACTGGGACGTGTACCCATCGTCCAGATCCTTGACCAGGAGTTGGCGGACCTTGTTGTACATGACCAGTTCTTCCTCGGTGGCCTGCTCCTCGTCATGTTCCAGACGATAGAGCCACAGACTCAGGATGATCATGAGATCAAGGCCGCACAGCGGATGCTCAATGCTCCAGTTGGTGGGCGAAGTGCGGGCGACCCATCGGACACCCTGGCGCACTGCAGTCTCGACACAGTTGTAGCACTCCTCAATGACCTTGATCATCTCGCTGGAGCGCTTCACCCTGTCACGGGCGTGCGACATGGCTGCCGCCACCTCGTACGAGTCGTGGTACCGAAGGGCTTCCTGAACGGCCTTGAGGTCCACCTCGAGGCGAGCGCGGGCGTTCCGGAACATGGCCTTTGCGTTGAAGATCAGAGGGTGGCCCTTGTGCGGCGCGCTGAGCGGCACCGAAACAGTCTCGGGTTCGCAGAGCTCAAGGGACTTCTCCCAAGTCTCGAGAGCCAACCTGAGCTTGTACTCGGTGACGACATCTTGCAGTGCTTCAGGGCTACGCTTATGGTACCAGACCTCCAAGAAGAGGGCGTTGATCATGACTCTGGTGGCAAATGCGCTGTACTTGAGTGTCTCACCCTGGAAGAGGTTGTCGTGGGCTTCCATGAAGGTGACACTAGGCGAACCCCTGAGATGATCTTGCCAAGCAGCCTCGTCCGTGGTCTTGAGATTCCAGAGTGCTTCGGTGGACGGCAGCTGCACGTTCTCAAACTCGTTGAAGCTAATCGCCGGAGTGTGGTTGAAGGTCAACGTGAGCAGACCGAAGAAGATGTAGACCGCATAGTAAGTACGCCTGCAGCCCTCATCCTCCACCCACTCAGCGCGCGTCGGAGAGCGACCTTCACGGGCCTCCTGCCTCAATTTGAGCTCGTACCGATTTCCTGCAACCATGTTGGCCAAGAGACTCTTGATCGAGCATGCCCATTCGAGTCCCTTCGGGTCACCGCTCCAGCTAGCGAAGATCATGTTGAGCAGCGACGCCTGCATGGTCCACAGAGGGCATCTCCGCGAGCTGAAGTTCTCCTTGTTCTGCAGGAACTGGTTGACGAGGATCTTGGAACCAATGTGCAACGTGTAGGCCTGTTCTTGATCGAATGCGTACAGCGCGCCAATGGAAAGAACCGCCAGAAGCAGAGGAGGCGAAGCCGTGGTAGGCTCGAACGATGCCGGATGCAAGAACGGGAGATGGTGGTGGAACAGCCCAAAGTATGTCGCCAGGTAGCGGTTCAGCGAGGGCAGGTTGGGGAACTGAAAGCCCGCCGGTATCGAGCTGTCCGTGTCGTTGCTACGGATGCTGTCGAGGATGATGATGCGCTCGTCATCGTTGGCCACCTGAGGAGCCTTCAGGTTCGCGTTCGACTGGTCAGAGGGGCTCTGGGTACGATGGGTCGCGAAGGGCGACTGAGCACTGGAAGTGCCGGAGGCAGACGCGGAGGCGGGGGCAGATTCGATCATAGCCTGGAGCGCAGGGACGAGACCACTGATGTTCTGGCCATTCATGGGCGGCAGCTGGTGCGAGTGCGGATGCGCCTCGAAGGATCCGCCGACACTCGAGCTCATCGAAGGGGCCTTGGGTTGCGCATTGGGCATGAAGCCGTCCCACTGCGGCACGGAGCCAGGCGGGTAGGTCACCGAGTGGTCCATCATGGACGAGCCGTTCTGGGAGAAGGCCATGTCGGAGCCGGCATCGTACGAGCTGTCATTAGCAAGCTGGGCGGTAGCTTTATGATGCATGTCAGCGACGAGCATGGCAGCAGTTTCGACATCGAAAATACCGTCACTGCTGGCTTCCAGCTGCTCTAGGGCCGATGTGTCGATGGCGATGCCGGACTTGGCTGGTCCACTGGCGCTCCGAGCCTTGGGGCCTCCGCGCCGCTTGCCATCGCTGTGGAGCGGGACACCTCCGTCCTTAGCATGCACGGTTCGATCATGGCGGAGCAGGAGGTCGCGCCGTACGAAAGTGCTCCTGCACTTCTGGCACTTGAAAGGTCGCTCCTTGGTATCTGTCGCAAAGAGAGGGATTAGTAGACTGCTTCTCGGAGAACGTATGCTGACGTCCGCGGAAGAAAGAGTAACAAATAGGGAGGCACATACGAGATCGCTCATGTCTGCTCCGGTGTTCGCTCCTGCTGAACGCGCGATGGCAGAACTGGCACTTGTACTTCCGTTCTGGCGCCACGAGGGAGGGCTTTCGCGAGGCCGGTGTTGATGCGGCGTCGGGAGCAGGTGTAGGCGGAAGCACGTCAACGCTTGCGCCCGGCATCTTGAATGTCTTGTCGCGTGTCTCGCACGTCTGCTCGGATCTCAAGCTCGAGGTCGGATAGCAGCGTTGGTCGGATAGGTCGGAGGGAACTCGTGTGCTCTTTTTCCAGCTACTCGGATCCACTCGCGGCACTCTTCGCTCTTGGGATCGACAGCGACAACGTTGACAACGGCTCTCGGAAAGTCTACTTGACGGCTCTCAGACGATGGTTGAATACCGCCTGACTCCTCGCCTCTCGCGCGCGCGCTCCCGTGGGGTTTAAAGTGTGTCTTGTTGACCCTGAGAGTTGGTTATGCTCATTTGTGGTGCTTTTCTGGTCATGGAAAGAGTGGGATAAGGGTTTGTGGATAAGATGGTCTGCAAGACCAAATAAATTCGAGGTGAGGGAGGTCGTCCTGCTATCCGAGCAAGGACTCTCGAGTTGCGCTGGGCCTGGGCCGGTAGTGGTGCTTCACGACGTGGAGTCGGCTGTTGATGGAAAGTTGATGCTTAGGAGAGGGGAAGTTGAGCTGAGCGGAAGTGGGAAAATAAAAGGAGGGGAAATTTTGGGATAGCAGCGAGGAAGGGAGGGAGCACGATGCCAGCGCAAATTTGGGGGGGGGGGGGGGGGTGTGGGCTGCAACGGAGGGGCCAGCAGGGTGGGTTGGTGGCAGGAAAGAGCAATGCAATCCTAGGTGGGTTGTTGTCTTGTGCCAGACACACGATGATTTGTGCAAGATGAGGGGGTAACCGAAGCTATCTTACAGTGCATCTTACAGTGCGCGGCGGGGATGGCTAAGCAAGGACACGAAGATGGATTGCGCAAAAGGGGGTGGGGCGGACTGACCTGAGAGCCCTGAGAGCCTGCTGATGACCGCTGATGACAGGCACTGAGATGAACCTTCAAGGCGGCCAGAGCAGTTGCAAAGCAGTTGACAGTGCGACAACAAAAACCGGCTAGTGAGGAGACAGCGCTATATCGGGCTAGCGGCTCCCAAACACACGAGAGGCATGGCTGGGGTACAGGGTACCTCTACCAATGAGACGCTGAACTGTGGTTCCACCCAGTCACAAACGCAAAATTTAGGCCATCTAAGCTGGAGTCAAGGTACCCGGGACTTCAGGGTGGGGTTAAAGGCTACGTGGCCCCGCCATCCGGCTGCATTCCGTCGTCGCCCTGTTTGCTGTGCCGAGTGAGATTCACCTCGTCCAGGTACCTACCTTAACTTTGGCCATAATAACACGGGTTCCGTTTTCCATTCCGGCAAGGAAGAAAGCAAACGTATTGCACCGACCAGTTGTTGCAGGTCTGATGGCTCAGAGCTGTTGAGTTGGGTAGCGGGTTGGGCGGAACCTATGTTGGTTGGAATAACATGTAGTTGCGGTCGAATCCTGAAGTCGCTGTGATTCAATCAGCGAACTGGTGTCTGACCTGCATGCCTTATGCACTGCAATGGTTCTCGATACTGCAGTCAGAAGCGAGGCTGTTGAGAAGGGTGTGTGCCTCTCGTCCACTGGTTCCAACTTCCAGTCCAACCAAGGCCTAGCCAGATATCTCGTCCTGTCGTTCTTCCTCACTATCAGCAAATAAAGGTACCTACCTACCTGCCTTGATAACTGGCTCATCAGTCATTTCCTCAACCGTTCGCCTGCCCAAAACGAGAAGTCGAACAACGTCAAAGGATCGATTGCGGGGCAACACCTTCCAGTGAGGTGAGGGGTTACAGAAGTTGTCCAGTAAGGTAAGGTACCTTACGTACCTATCTTACACTTTGGGAGTCAAAAGCTCCAGTGCATGCATTCGACCATTCGATACCTTATGCAGCAACATTGCATCTTTGCTTCCATTCCCAATGTTCAATGTATTCACGTCCGCCTGACGAGGCAGTGATCTCGGTTTGGTGCCTGCAAATCGAAGCCATCGACTCGGCGAAGGGAATCGGGTCACGGGCAGGCTCTCAGGCAGCGGGGAGACGTGGGCTTGCCCCACGGCTCTAGCTAGCTCCTTCTAATCGCGGCCGCGGCACTCAGCTCGAATGGAGACAATCTCATTCCACTACGACCGTCGCCGTCATCATCACCGGCTGGCTGTGAAGAGTCGTGGCATTGTTGAAAGCACAGTGCGACAACCCGACAGCTCAGCTCTCGTCTGCGTGAAATAGTATACACTTCGGACGGCTGCACTTTTCTTCTCCTTCTCCCAAGCCAAGTCACTATTCCCCATTTCAATCGAATCAAACTGCTCCCGACTGTGGGAAGGAGGCACATGGTGCCAGAAACGGCTTAGTGTCGTAGATTATCCGCGACGGGGCATCCGGAACGGCTCGCTCACAGCTCCCACCTGACTGATGGCACGAGCAAAAAGGCAGGAATCGGACGCGACACGTCAAACGCCAACGAAAGCACGAGCCCGACGGGGACCCGAGAGTGAAAAGTTTTCCAATCCTTGAGATACATATACGCCTTGCAAGGCCTGCTGTTGGGGTCTTGGAACAGCAAATGAAAACGGGATGCGAGGATGTCCTCCCCTGGATATTGCGAACATCTGGGCCAAATTGCACACTAACTGATCCTGGAGGTTCAGGTTCCTCTCAATTTATTTAGCTACACTACCACCACTTCAGCGGAAGCCAGACCCGACTGTCCTCCAGCAGGCGACCGTACCGTCATCGGTCACTTATTTCCAGAGTCACAGACGATGGATAATGGATAATGGCCGTACCATTTTCGGGAGAACGACGCCCGGCTGGCTGTCACAGAATGTTCCAACGCGTCTCCGTTCCATCGAACCACTCAGTCCATCGAGCCACAACGGAGATGAGGGGCGTCGGGTTGGCAGAGGGGCTTTGCCTTGTAAATGCTACAAGCTGGGATAGCCCCACCAAACACCGAAGCCACCTATCGCAGATCAATTGGCACGACCATGATCTCACGACAGCCTCCTGTCTCATCGCAGATTGGACCTCAGTTCGTCACAGTAGTTTTTCATCCAGGCCGGGTCATGAATGCCATCCAACATCTACGAAGCCGTCTGTCTTCCTTTGGCTCGGGAGAAAGTCAACATGAGACCCCTCGTCAGCCGCATAAACAAAACCAAAGACGAATGGCCTTCATCAGAGATCGCCGATGAAGGAGGGGCACACAAAAGGTGTCGACTTTTCAGACCTCGACCGTGGCTCGACAGATGACATGTCCCTTGTTTTGGTGATGGGCCGTTACCAACTGACCGGGGGCCACCGGGCCTGAGCGAACGCCGGATGCTTCTACCCTGGTCAATGTTCATTTCTCTCCATGTGGCCTTGACCCAGACCGGCTTTTTAGGTTACCTAGCATCGTGTCTAAAAATGCCCGCAGCAGCCGCGATGGGAACTGCCAGGGGCCGGGAAATGACGGGCAAAATCTGCTTCATCAGCTTCAGTCAACAGCAAGCCCTTGACTCCATGGCGGCTGCTCGACTGCTTTTTGGCTTTTGAGCACAGCGAGCCGGAAAGAGCAACAACAAAGCCTCCAAATAAAATAAAAAAAATTAAAAAAAAAAACAGGTTCTGTACACAGCTCGTTGCGTCCAACGGCACCTTCGTCATTCAGTTTTCCTTGTGGCTGGCAATGTGCCCCTGTTGATCATGACAGTTCACGCCTCCATTCCCGACGCGCACCAATTTGGCGGCTTCCGCTAGTACCCTCCGCGGCAGCGTTCCGGGAGCCACTCCGCCCCACGTGCTTTTAGTGACCAGGTCCACCAGTTACCGTCGACTCGGATTTGTGGACGCCACGGATGGGCAGACCGCGGTGTGAGTTGGAAATCGACGTCAAGACTTCAGGAGACGTCGAACTTGGAAAATTTTCAGGGAGGAAATTGGATGACGGCCCTATCAATCAAGACTTGTGTGAAGTGCGGTACGTACTATTCACAAGGGTTTCACCGACTGCCGGCAAACCTTCGACTTGGCGAACGTCGGGTCCATGATGACTGTCTCTTCGAGGTGTCGGTGAAGATGCACGGCTATGCATACAAACTCCATACCATGAGCTAAACTACACTATGCAACAGGGTCTTGACCGCAACTTGTCTCCGACATCAAGAACCTCTCCAGGGTCGACGAGAACCCGTTATGGCAGTATCGACCCATTGTATCCCTACTCCAGCTCGCATTCATCAGCAAAATGTCCACTGGTATGGTTGGCCACGGGGTTCTACTGCCGTGCCCAGCAATTGTGGTTGCCATCAAGGCAGGTTCTGCCGTCAGAGAATCAGGGCTTGCCAAAGGACGATTCTGGTAATGCCGGTGGCCCGGCGCACAGCCGGACGCGCGTGGTATGCCCGCGAATATCATTACCCTGTCGCAGTCAAACCAACGCCCTAGGATCATTGTCACGGACGTAATACTTCTCGCGTGATAGACGGACAGCTTGTCTGCAGCTTGACTGTTCTTTGGCCTCACCGCCCATCTCTTGTGCGTGAGGACTTCCTAATGCGACATACGGCGGGACTCGCGAGAGTCAATTGTGACGATGTCGGGAGACTTGCGACTCTAGCGAGCTCCAGAGAACCGCCTGCCACAAGTTCGGAAGACGCTTTGGGCTTTCTAAGCTTTCAGTTGTGCCAGTTCCACTGCACAATGCCACTTCAGCCACACATCAGTGTCATGGCCTGTCAAGTGACAGGATTGCTTTCACATGCTGCGATGCATGTCCGACTCGAAAGCATCCATAATGTTGAAATGCGTCTCGTTTTGTCTCAAGTCTGGAGTAGTGCTCTAGGTTTGCTGAAACGCGACGACATCGCGGAGTAGTCTCAAACACCGTTTCCTGGGTTTCTGGGTGTAGAAACCTTCTTTTCAGCCTGGTCGCCGCCGATACTACCTTCCTCTTTTTGCTATCAAGCTTCTATCATATACCGAACCGGGGGCAAAATCCATGCGCCGCTTTAATCGATTGCAGAAAGTGGCACATCGGCAGTACGACGGACAGATTGTTCTAGAGGCGACGCCGACGAAAGCAATATGCCGTCGATCATGAAGCTTCTGAGGGCGTCCTTTCGCCGCTCTAACAGCCGTGGAACATCTAAGTAGCTCCCGGCACCAGATGGGCTTGGTGTACCGAGCATCCGCAAAGGTGGTCCAGATGGCTGTGCGTTGTTCCGCTCATGTGCTTGAGGCACGCTGAAGGAGACGGCTATGGCTCGAATAAGAAGGGGAGACCACAGTGAGCTCGCAGCAAGATCTGGGATACGGGCGTGGTAAGGGACTCGGGGCAGGAGGCCTCGGCGCTGACAAGCATGTCAACCCTGAGCGGCATGCAATGAGGGCACTACAACCGCTGCTCCGATAGCCGTCGTCCGACGAAGCTCGACGTGTCTTGTTTATGCTGCTTCTGAAAGGAGGTCGGTGTCATAAACGAAACCACAGGACAGCAGCATGATACTAGTTCAGACTTCCTCCTGGTTATGCTAGCGACTGCAGGAATACTCAACTGATGGACAGAAGCCCTGAACTGGTGTGCCTAACACCAGCTTTGTGTGAATTATTCGAGTAACAGGTGCCAGGTAAGCACAGGAGTGCCTTGATTAACTCTTGCTCTATTTGAAGGTACTCACTTGAAGGCACTTTTGGTGATGCGGTCTCTCGAGTCTGCGGTGGGACATGTCGCCGACCAGAGCGTCTTGGGTACGTTCGGTATACAGGGGAAATCATAGGGCTGCTGGGCATCTCCCTAGAGAGCGCGACGTCCAGTATAACAGCACTCACCCTTTTCGACCACCGTGTTAATGTTTTCATGGAACTTGTCCAGGAGTGACGGATGGGATGCCTTTGAGAGGTTATGCTAGCCGGCACCGTCGCTGCAGGCTTATCAGGAAGTGCTGAAGGGGATTCTCAAGGTGACGGAAAGATACACGTACAGCATCATCCTGAGATCGGATATCACGGACCCCTGTGCTGTTAGTTCGGTGAAGGGGACGTTACTTCGTAGAAGGTAGAACCCCCACGAGCAGACAGCCACCTGCCGTCAGAGGCTTGATGACCTGTCCCATATGCCGCCGCAGAACCCCCCAAGTCCCAGGGGGACAGTTCTGTGGGGGTCTTCGTCGTTCGATCATGGAGGACCCTCTGGAAGCTGAACAGGGTCCCAGTTCCAGGGAACAGGAACAGGGACCGCAGGGCCGACACATTTGGTTCTCCTTAGATGGCGCAGTTCGTTTCACAGTGACCTGGTTCGCGGATAAGTAAAAAAGTGTCATACGCAACGTTTGTGGGAGGGGGGCCCGTGGCGCTGGGCCCTCGAGGGGCAAGGAGGCTGACGTGAAGATCTGGGAGTCGTGGAGTTTTGGCCCAGAAACCGAGGTCTTGTCCAGACGTCAAGGATAGATCTAACTCCTTCTGTTTTCGTCGACATGGTATTTGGAGTGGATATCGGCACTACACACACGTAACAGGACGAGAAATGAGAGATATCTTGACCACCCTTGGCATCACACTTCGGCTGTCGAAAGGCCCCCACCTCGACTTGGACGTGTGCCCCTGAACGCCACAACAAGTTATAGCTAGAGGCTATCGAGATTGGCAGCGGTCGCGGCTGAAGGTGGTGTAACACGAGATGTCGTCGCACGGCAGGTGGTTGTTCGTGTTCATCTTGTGTTGCCGGTTAGTTTTTATATATTTATTTACTCCAACAGTGTCGTCGCCGCCGTTTTGTTCACGTTGTCTCAAGGTAAGGTAGGTAGGTACGCAATGCCTCTCAGTGTATAAGGGGGTATTGCGACAACCATGCGTGCAAGGATCTATCATCCCAGGGTCTTTCAAAGTTCCGAAGGAAGGAAAGGAGAAAGTTCTAGCGCGGGGCTTGGAGGTTGTTGCTTGCAGGGATTGAGAGACATTCCGAGTTTCCGACATTGCAGATTCGACTCTGCGGCAGTCGTGGGATCGATAGCCGCGAGGGCTACACATAGCTGCCGACACTGAGTGAGGAGCAGACTCGCTCATGATGGCGAGGGTTGCATATAGTAGGTGGTATCTACGAGCATCATCTAGGGACGGACGTTTACGACTCTACCTCGGCGAGGCAGGCGCGAACCTTTCCTGGGGGCGAGGCCATCCGCATCAGTTCTTGTCGGCTTTAAGCCGCCGATTTGAGGGGTTCGCCTTGGCGCCGCTCTGGAGGATGCCCCTCATTCGAGTGGCTTATGCGATGAACCTTGCTCGAGCAGAAGCCCATCGCTCCTGACGCTCAATGGTCATCTAGGTAATGCAGCGACGACCGTGCTAGTACTAGTGCTAGCGAGAGATCAATCAGAAGAAGCGGCGCGGCTTCCCAGGTCTTGAGCTGGGTACCTTAGTCCAGCATTTAGAAAATTCATGTGTATGGTGCGGATGTTGGGCCGGATTGGAGCGACTTTGAGGTCCCTACCTCATTTCTAGCCTAATAACGGTCTCGCAGGGCTCCCAGAACATACCTGGACGAGACGTCAACTCGCTCGGCAAAGCACGTCCTACTGTCTCCTACATAGCCGGTACTTCGCTTCGTACATGCAGCAGAAACCCGTCGCACGGTTATGGACTTGATCCATGTGTGAGGTTGGCGCGGACGGGGCGAGACCTGGATTCTTGGGAAGCCCATGATCCGTGCATGCCCGAGGTCTGCTTCCGCCATTCTGCATCACCTTTCGCTCGCCTTGCAGCTGGCTTGCAGGATAGCGGATGGTTTTCATGTACCTTAGGTATGCACCGGGCTGGGGTTCTGAAGGCCGACGGTACTTGTCTGATGGCTGCGTCGAGTAACGTTCATTTTGTGGATGATCTACTACCAGTCGTGGTAGGTACATACGTTGGCATGTAGTACTTGTCCTTTGCCAAAGAGGTGTGAGTAACTTCCTAGACTTAGACTCCATTGACCTCGTGGGGAAGCGATCGATTGCCAAAGCCCTCCCGAAGCTGTCCAAAGTGCCTTACACCTGACCAGGATTCACAGAGTACTCTCTCTGTCAACTTGCATACCAAAATACAAGCTGTTCTGGTCGTCTGCCGAGTTTCATTCAAGATCGTAAGCCCTGGGCAGCTCGTCAAGGGGACTTTGGTTAGGGGCCTTGGGGGTCTCCTAAGTCGCTGCGGGAGGAGGTCTCTTCTAAGTGGACCACCTAAGCTCGAGTTGAGGTCCGAGTCTGTCTCTTCTGCCCGATCCACGACATCAGCTCCATGTCAACGTTGGTCTATCCGGCCCAGTTCACGTCGTTGGTCTTGTTGTCCGGGCTGTACGTGAACTTCTTTCAGCTAGACTACCTTGGCTAAAGAGATATCTCCAGGCGTGCACACGTGATGTACATGTACATTAATCTCTGATATCACGGACCTCGCTGTGAGTGGGTGTCGACCATTTTGTGTGCGCTTGGATGACCCCTGCAAGCCCAAGCGCGAGCCAACAGGAGGCTCTGGCGCTGCCCCAGCTTTCAGAGAAAGACAACTGAGATGCTGTCGTCTCTCGCTCACCGAGAGGGTCCCCCCGCTTCTGCCTCCTAAATAACCTTAGGGGAAAAACCAATACAACAACCAACCGTCCGTCCGTCACAACAGTGTCTCCTTCCTTCCTCCGTCACATGGTTCTTGGTCGACTGTTGGATGCCCCAAGACTTTCGGCGAGAGGAAAGATCGTGTGCTAGACGACTCTGAGTCTGCAGCGGTGTCGGTACACAACAGACGAGGACGAGAAGAGAGAGGTTCGCACTTTTTGTTCCACGATTCCACCCTGAGACTGAGGGAGAGGTGCGGCCCCTTGATCACTTCTCAAATCCATCCTTGGGAGGTATTCGACCTGTTGGAAATTCAATCTCGACGAATTGGACCACGACATCTCGCCATTTCCCTACCCGCCCAGACGCCAGGTCGTCCAACCACTCACACGGCCCATTTCGACCCTATTCTCCAGCGTCAACCTTCTAGCGCCCTTTTTTAACGCAGTGCCACCACCAAGACCGACCGACCAGCCAAGTGCGTGGCCTTCCTGCAACGGCCAATTGACGAACACGAAAGAGGCGCATTCCGTTCGCAACAAACAATCCGATACCTCTTGTGTCTAGTCAACAGCGCAACGGAAACCAAGGTCGCCAATTGATGGGCTAGTAAGGCTGACCTTTGGCTGAGCCATGATCTAGTGCTAGACTTCCTGGTCTTCTCCCCCCCCCTCTCCTCATCGACGGCGCATCAACCGAATACCCTCGGCGCTCGACAATGCTCATGACGCAGACCGCTGTGTCGGCACTTGTTACCCAGGGTCAAAACAACTCGAGCAAGTCGTACAACTCAAACTCCACGAGGCCTGCAGCCGGCGCCTCCTCTGCCGCCACACCAGCAGCTGACCGCCGCCTCGCTTCTTCGTCAGCACAGTCTCACCTTCCAAGATCCGGCGACCAGGCTTTCTTGGATGACTCCAGCGCCAGTCGCAACAACCCCTCCTACCGATCATACGTCGACGCGCAAGCACAGGCACAGCTCTTCACCCTCCAGTACTCTCCCGACCGCACAAACACACGAACACGCGCTTCAACCCTCATGAACGGCATCGTGGGCTCGGCGCCACCTGGTGCCATGTACGTGAGGGCGCTCTACGACTACGAGGCGGACGACAGGACAAGTCTCAGCTTCCACGAGGGCGACATCATCCAGGTCATAACCCAGCTCGAGAGCGGATGGTGGGATGGCGTCATCAACGGTGTCCGAGGCTGGTTCCCGAGCAACTACTGCCAGATCATCAGCAGCCCCGACGAGCTTCCCGGATCCGAGCAGAATCTCCCACCCGAGCAACAAGAAGATGAGGTCGACGACGGCGATGTCTATGAAGAAGAATTTGACGAAGATGGCGATTCCGACCATGACGACTTCGCCTCGTTGCCGCTACAAGAGCCGGAAGGCGACAAGTCGCGGGCCGATTTCTGGATACCGCAGGCCACAGCGGACGGCCGGCTGTTCTACTATAATACCATGACTGGCGAGAGCAGCATGGAGCTGCCGCTGGAATCACCATCGTCAGTGACCGAAACGGGGCCTAGGGATCGTATGAACGCCAACATGCCGGACAAGACAAGGCCGCCTCCAGAAATGATGATGGCTAGGGGCTTGATGCAGGACGAAGGAGACGAGTCTGACACCAACTCGGCATCTGAACTAGAAGGCGAATCTATCATGCTTCGCGGTTCACTTGTAAGTTCCTCGCGCGGAGTGTCAGCCCATGACCCTGTAACTGACTCCATGCTTACCCTCCTCGTCAGGCCCGGACACGGCGTTCTTACGCCAACGACGGTATATCTCCTGCTGTATCCATGGACTCTATCAACGGACAGTCCGCAATCAGGAACGGCCGCTCCGACACCCTTCAAAGCGCCGCATTTGGCCAGACACCAGGAGCGACAGCCACCTCGTTCAACATACCGTTTAATAACCCAAACCTCCAGCCAAGCACCGTCATTCCCCGCTCATTCTTCGATGATGGCAGCACCCAGCCTCTAACCTGGAGCCGCTTGGTAACCAACATGAAGAGGGCTATCGACCGCTACCGCGATGCCATCACCCAAGGTAGCCGTTCGGATTACGTCGCCCGAGCAGAGGACATCTCCGACCACCTCCGCCTTCTTCTCGCCGCTGGTTCCGGAACCACGGACAACCACTCGGGACAGCCCTCGATCATCTCGAGCAACAAAGCCTTGTATCCGCATTTCAGGGACATGATGTCCAAGTTTTCCAAGCTCGTCATCTCGTCGCACATCGCTGCCGCCGACTTCCCAAATGCCGAGTCGGCGCAAAAGTGCCTTCAAGAAGCAGATGGTGTGCTGCTAGGCGTCTACAGCTATGTTGAGGTTGCCAGACAGCAACGAGGGGAGGAGATACCCCGACTATTCCCCGGATTCGTTATTGGCAGTCACGTCGGTGGCAGTTGGCAGAACAACGGCCTGGGACCTCGCGATCCCGTAACGGCGAACTTCCTGGATGACGAAGAGGGAGTGGCCGAGCCTACAGCAATGCTGGATGGAAAGCTCCTCGAGAGGATCGACGAGCTGAAGCGCATGCTTGTGGCAAGCATCCGGGAACTGGACAAGAACCTGGTGATTTCGGACAAGATCATAACGCCGTACAGACATGAGCTGCTCGGCAACAACGTCTGTCAAAGTGGTGGAAAGGTCCTGGAGATGTTCAAGCCGTGGATTGCAACGATTGAGTCTATCGACTTGTCCCCTCTTGGTAACAGTGTGCAGACTCCCCAGCTGTCCGACTTCAGCGTCACAAAGCAGAGCCTCTACGACAATGTCTCGGACCTCCTATTAGGCTGCCAGGCTGTTGCGGGACCTATCGCCGACGAGTGGGCTGAGGTCCGCGGCCACGCGTTGGAAGAGAGGCTGGAGTATGTTCGACAGTGTGCCAGGGCGCTAGAGACCAACTCTTCCCACATCAGCTACTCCCTACAACTTCTGTCCGAGTCGGAGCCTATGAATGCCCAACAGCAGGTGTTCCAGCAGCTGCAACAACAGAAACAGACGCAAATGCAAATGCCAAGAAGCCAACAACAACTCCAACAGCAACAGCCCGAACCGATCCTGCGAGAAGACCGTGAACCGCTGCGAAGGGTCGATACCGTGCCATACGAGAGGACCCACCAGCGAACCGAATCAAGGGGCATCATGCGACCTGGTCTCATTGGTTCACAGTCGTTCACCGAGGGCGAGGGAATGACGCGGAATTACACCAAGGGCGACCCAGCGAAGCTCGCCAAGATTTTCGGTACGAGCAATATCCCAGGCATGGCTCCTCCACAGCTCGGCCCGACACCCCTGCCAGTGGAAGAAAAGCCTTACCTGCGGCTGGACTACGAACAGGAACTTTCGTGGGATCTCAAGGTGCAGCCGCCAACTGTCAAGGGTGGCTCTCTGCTCGCATTGGTCGAACAGCTTACACGGCACGACAAGTCGGACTTCAACTTCAACAACACCTTCCTGCTGACCTACCGGTCCTTTACCACGGCACGTGAGTTGTTTGAGCTCCTTGTCAGGAGGTTCAACATACAGCCACCCGAAGGTCTGACGCAAGCCGAGTATGAGGAGTGGAGGGAGCAGAAGCAGAAGCTCATCCGCGTCAGGGTTGTCAACAATCTCAGGACATGGCTTGACCAGTACTGGATGGAGGATCAGAGCGAGGAGACCAGGGTGCTGATCCGGGACATTTACAGCTTCGCGAGGGAGACGGTCAAGTCGACAGAGACGTCGGGTGCAACTCCCTTGATCGCCGTCATCGACCAGCGGATGAGCGGCAAGGAAGTCGGGAGACGGATGATCCAGACGGTCAACCAGAATGCCCCGGCTCCCATCATGCCTCGCAACATGAAGAAGCTCAAGTTCCTGGACATTGACGTGGTCGAGTTCGCCCGCCAGCTGACAATCATCGAGTCCCGTCTGTACGGAAGGATCAAGCTCACCGAGTGCCTCAACAAGACATGGCAGAAGAAGGTGGCCGACGGAGAACCCGAACCGGCCCCCAATGTCAAGTCCCTCATTCTGCATTCTAACCAAATGACGAACTGGGTGGCCGAGATGATCCTGGCGCAGACTGATGTGCGGAAGAGAGTCGTGGTTATCAAGCACTTTGTTGCCGTTGCCGACGTGAGTTCATGCCTCGTCGTCTCCTGTCATGGAGACAATGCTAACACGAGAGAACAGAAATGCCGGTCATTGAACAACTTCTCCACGTTAACATCCATCATATCAGCACTCGGGACGGCCCCCATTGCCCGTCTGAAGAGGACGTGGGACCAGGTGCCTGCGCGAGTCCACTCTACCCTGGAGAACATGAGGACGTTGATGGCCAGCACCAAGAACTTTGGAGAATACCGAGACGCACTCCATGCCGCGAACCCGCCTTGCATCCCTTTCTTCGGTGAGTTCTACGACTGTAGCTGTTGAGGTAGTGTGTTTTCTGACAACATGGCTGTATCCTGCAGGTGTGTACTTGACGGACCTCACCTTCATTGAGGATGGCATCCCGTCGGTCATCAAGAAGACCAACATGATCAACTTCGCCAAGCGGGCAAAGACGGCCGAGGTGATCAGGGACATCCAGCAGTACCAGAACGTGGCGTACTCGCTGCAGCCGGTGCCTGAACTGCAGGACTACATTCTGAGTAACATGCAAGCCGCGGGCGACGTGCACGAGATGTACGACAAGAGCTTGCAGATAGAGCCACGCGAGCGCGAGGACGAAAAGATCGTAAGGTACGTTAGCGGGTTCTCGACTAGGAGTGTCTTCAGCTGAGGGGAGGTCTACTCTCTTGGCTGCAACCCCCTATGACGTGGATGAAGAAGTGGCTTCAATGCCGCAGCCACCACTATATTTCCTTTGATATCTTATCACCACAGAGACACACACACACACACACACACACACGTACCAGAGGGTCCATTAACTTACATGGCTTCGCGCGTGATGCAGGGTCCTGGCCGAGTCCGGCTTCCTATAAGCCACTATTCCGCGGTGCACCAAACCTCCCTCGGCGCCACCCGGTTGCGAGATCCCTGCGTTCAGCTTAATATTTTAAGAGTTTAGTGCCGGGCACTTGTTTGTCGGGCTGCAGCTACCCAGCGAGACAAACTGACAAACCTTGGGGCGGATCGACGAATCAGCGGGACCAGTCACAAAAAAAAAAAGGCATCATGATCAGGTTTGACGACTCGTTATTCAACCCGCAGCTGCGAGTTTGAGACGCATCTCCAGTCCCTTGGGAGGAACCGGCTGTTTGGAGACTGCACGGCGGGTGCTTGTTGGATGACGCCTGTTGGTTGTTGGGCGATAAGCACCTTTGCTGCCGGATTTTGGGCGTTGGCGATTGGCAGGGTGGCAGCGGTTGGTTCCGACCAAGGGAGCTAGGAATGACCGGGATGGTCAACGGTCGAAGATGTGCGTTCCGGTCGGTCCGAGATTCATCGATTCACCCCAACCAATACCCGGAATGCCCTCGGGATCAGGATTGCGAATTGCGAGGCGGACAGGCCGCTCTTTCGTGTGTGGTTCACAACTGGCAGTCACGATTATCGCTTCGGAGCATTTGAGATGATCTGGCTCATCGGGTGCTCTCGTGGCGTTGCCACACGCTTTTCGACCATCTCGGCGCGAGGGAAAACGCTAGTTTATCTCGATAATTCCGTCTTCGATTCGCTGCTTATATATTCGAAGCCCCAATCTTCAGTTCACTCGTTTGTCCGACGCATCCGGATAGTCCGGCGATGTAAGGGATAACGAGGCATCTGATCTTTCCTCACTTCAGTCTGGCTCGGGTACGGTTTTCATGCTTGCATGGGGCTAAAGGGCGGCCTGTTGCTATCTACGTCTAGATATAAAAGCCACCTCTGGTTGAAGAGGGTGGCGTCGGCCACGAGCGCTACGCATTTCTTTGTATATACTCGCGGATATCTCAATGAACCTGCCTCTAGCTCGATTTCGACAAACTGAGGATTGGAAGGAACCTTTGGACGTCGGTGTGATTCGTGCTCTTTATCATGGGCGATGTTGTCTCTTGATCAAACATGCCAAGGAGGGTGACAAACGTCGAGCAAACATGCCTCATCACTCTTTGTATGAGTCCGCTACTGGTGGGATAGCACAATGGGAGCCAATTATGTCGAAGGCTGCTCCTTACCTGGATCATGAAAACACGAAGGACAATGAAGACTCACTAGAGTCAAGCACCTACGGACCGCTGTGTATTTGGGCCTGCTGGCTGCTTCTGTCATGGACCGAGCACTTCAGCTGCCGCTCCCTATCATTTCCCAGATCAATTCCACAGACCGAGGCAACCTCAGTGACCTCCAGACATCAGGACGAAACGCTAAAGAGCGGAGAGGCCCGTCTTCTCCATTAGTGCGTCGAAACCTGGGGTCTGGTCGCTGAAGACGTGCGTGTGAGCAGACTGGAGCAGGGTACGAGAGACGTGCTGTGATGCGGATCATCGATTCGGCCCCGCGGTCGATATCAGAGAAACTTTCAACTGAGCCTCGGTCCGTCCACCCAACTTTCCATTCGCGTTGTCGGTGTTTCGCAATGGCTTGCTGTGACTCTAGAGCGTCAGATGGACAGGCGACGTCAAGACCGCACCAGAAGTCCCAGGAAACGCGAGAAGGGCCGATTGGGGCTATTGAGCCTGAAGAGCGATCGTCTCTGCTGTTGCGCCCTCGCCTATTCTTCTCGGCATCAACTCGGTTATGCAGCCTCATACGTCGACGGAAGTCCGGGGTACATGATGCTGCAAGGGTTGCGACCTCCCGCCCACGAGACGTGGAAGCGAGAAAAGGCCGCGTCCCGTCACGAGGCTAAGTTACAATATGCTTTCTCAGACGTGGGACTGTCCTCCTCGATCCAGTGGTTTTAGCCATACAATCATAGTGCCCTGATTCATATACTCGTGATGCCCGGTGTCTATGTACACGATGCGTGCCTTGCAGTTGATCGGACTGCCAGTGTCATCCGGCTGACCAAACCAGATATCGAGCTTGTGCGAGCTCACCTAGGATAGGTATCAGCCACTTAGGCCTAGGGTCTCCTTCATCTTTCTCGTCTTCTTTCCCCTGCTCCCGTACAATCACACCACACTTCAAGCAAGGTACGTATACGAGCCGCCCTCGCGCTCGAGGTAATCCTTCTCGATCAGCCTGTCTCTCGTTAGCACGTTTGCCCCCGTATTCGAACCTTAGACCTGTCATGGAAGGGGGGGAAAACTCACTTCTCGATGTTCTTCTTTATTTCGGCCGGATCCACGGCGCCCCTGACGACGGTCTGCTCGATGACCTCGGCCACCAGCTGCGCGTGCGTCATGGTCTTGCGGCTCTTCATGATGCGCACGATGGCCGCCTGTGTCTCGAACTGCCTGTCGGCCGCGACCCGCTGGTGCGTCTCCTGGTTCTCCTCTTTCGTCTCCTTGAGCTGGATCTGGTTGATCTTGACGCGGTACTTCGGGTCCGCGAACGCCCTGTTCACGGTGAAGGTGTCGGTGGGCCTCACGTCGCGGCCCTTGGGCGCCTTGGCGAGGACGCGCGTCTTGCCGCACGCGAGGGACTGCAGGGTGCGGTCGAGGTCCGGCCCCGCCAGCCCCGTAGCGTGGCTGATCTGCTCGTACGAGAGGACGCCCGAGGGCTCGGCGGCCTGGTTGAAGAGGACGAGCACCACGGCCTGGAAGGCGCTGACGAGGAGCTCCTTGGTGCCGCGGTCGAACTTGGCTTTTATCACGCAGTGGGCGAGGTTGTGCTTCCAGGTCAGGCGGCGGCCCGTGTGCTTGGACTTGTAGAAGGTGTCGAAGTCCTCGATGTGGGTGAGGACTTCTGGAGGCAGGAGGACCTTGACGTCCGGGTAGGTGGGCCACGCGGCGGCCGAGAGGACGTTCACCGTCAGGTCGATGTCGTTCTTGCCCGGCCGGTTGCCCTCCTTCCACAGCTTGTAGGCGGCCATTTCGTCGCGGCCGAGCTCTTGATCCTTGAACATCTGCTCAAGGTTGTGGGTGAAGCTGGAGCCGCACTCGCTCTTAAGCTTGGTGAGCATATTTCTCTCAGCGTCCTGGCTGGCGCTGCGCGACATGAGCAGCCGGCGGGCGAGGTCGCGCTTGTAGAAGGCCTCGAAGACGTCCTTGCCTTGGATGAAGCGGAAGAGCTCGAGGGCATGGTCCAGCTGCCGGTCCAGTTCGGCGTCTTCGTCGCCTGTGCTTGCCAGCCCGCTCCTCTCGTCGTCCGCCCGGTCCTTGCTGTCTGACAGGAGGGTCTTGGGGAGCGTCTTCAGGCCTCCTCGTAATAACATATCGATGTACTTGGCAATCATCTCTCCGACCTTCGACGTGCCTGTGCCCCACACGGAGGCGTTGCTCCTGTCATTTATGAAGCCGCCGAAGGCTTCCCTCAGGCCCCACGTGAATTCTTCGTCCCTGAAGAACGCGTCCCTGATCATGGTGTCTAGTTTCTTGCGCAGCTCCAGCAGCCTGATGATCATATCATCGCCTTTCTCCTTGTCCGTCACAACAGCACTTCCCGACTGCCGGATGTACGCCTCCCAGGGTTGCCGTAACCTCTTTTGGATACCCGACAGCCGTAGAAGCTCGTACAGCGCCTGCATAGAGCCGACTTCGTTATCGTCGAGCAGCTTCGCGACGCTTCCGCCGTCAAGAAGCTTGGACGAGTAGTTCTCGATCAAGATGCGGTGCGCGCTGTCCATCAGCTGCCTCTTGGTCGTGCTGTCGAGGTTGTACTCAGCGCAGCGGAAGTCCTCCCGCTTAAGGAGCCTCTCACAGGCAGCGATGTAGTCCTTCAAGCCCGACGAGCTGCTCCGCTCTTCCGCAAACTCCTCGAAGTACGCGACCGACTTCTTTAGGAACATCGGCTCGAAGCACTTGCCGTAGACGCCGAACACATTCAACATGGTCACCGACTCCTTGAGCAGCGTCGGGTCAAACCTGTCGTCTCCTCGCCGGTCAAAGTCGACCAGTTGGCACATGCCTTCCAGCACCTGCTTCCCTGGCGTCCACTCGTCCTGCGCACCCTTCCTCACGACAAACACCATCCTCCTGAAGATAGTGATACCCCCATCGTTAATCTGCGGGAGCTTCCGGCTACTAATCAGATAAGTCCTATCCAACCAACTGAACATGCTCCGTATCAGCGTCAGCTGCTGACTCCACCGCTTCCAAGCAGCCAACACAGCCCGCAGCATGACCACGGGTTCCGCGTCGGACCCGCCGCCGTCGCTCCTTATCCGCGCCAGCACCTCCTTCCCGAGGTACTCGTCGCACCTCGCCTGCAGCATGTCCCCGAGCTTCTCGGCCTCGCCCTTGCGGCACACGTCCTCGACCCCGCGGTACAGCCTCTCGAGCGGCTGCGCGGGCTGCCGCCCCTCGAACACGGCCGTCAGCGCCTCGTCCAGCTCCCTCCACGTGCGGCTGTAGTAGTCCTCCACGCTGGCGGACCTCGTCGGCGTCGACACCCGGAGATTCTTAATGACGAGCTTCTTCGCGCCCGAGTGCGCCTGGAAGGCGGAGGGCCGCTTGCCCTGCGGCCCGCCCCTGCTCGTCATGGTCGTCGTGGTTGTCGTGAAGCCATTGTTCCTGTACGTCGGGGCTGCACCCGCCGGACCGTGGTTGTTGCTGCTGCCGCTGCCGCTGCCTGTCAGGTCGATGACTTCCCCGACGGGCCGCTTGCCTGCGCTCTTGGCCGATAGCATGGGAGGTTGTTGTTGTTCGGAAGGGGAGGGACGGGCGCGCTTGGATTCGGGAGGGAGGCTGGAGCGCGACCAGGTGGCGGCGGGGTTGGAGTCGACTCGGTGCCGCCGCTTGGAGGGAGGCGTGGTGCTGGAGGATGGAGTGGGAGCGGGGCCGCGGTTCGAGGTTGAAGATGGATGCATGGACCTGGAGAGGTCCTGCAACTGGCCGTTACACAGACCTCGGCTTGATGGTAGGGCGGGTTGGGGGAGAAGTCTGGATTGGCTTTTGATCGGCTCGGTTCCCAAGAAGGGCTTACTCTGTTGGCTGGTTGATATGGTCGTCTAAGGGTGTGGTTGATGAGGAGAGCTTGAGCCGCAAACCAGTGATGGAGTGTATGACGGAGATAACGCTGTGTCCGGCACTGTGCGGACTGGGTAAGCGGCGCGTCTGGTTATCTGTCAGGCACAAAAGCCGCACTGTACGGGGGCTCCCCCACGGTGGAGATCACTCAACGCGTCGCGGTTCCTACGACGCGGGCCAGTCGACGGAGAACTTCCGTCCTGAAGGTGAAGGTTCGCAGGGCTAAGCAGTCAACTTGATCCTGGAATCAGAAGCATTCGTGTCGATTGTAGAAGGGCTGCCAACTGCCAAAAGCCTGATCTTGGACACTGCCGCCTGAAGGCTTGCTACGGTTCCTCCTCTCATCCTTCGCGATCAAAGCACGATCGAGTCTATCAATCGCTAAGCAAGACAAGATCTGACTTGCTTAGGAGTAATTTCGATCAGAATGGTTGCGGAGTCCTTCAGCAGGTTGGTTCTTGGATACAGGCTGTCTCTTGCAGAAGGCAGTTGAATCCTCCTGACTGATGCATGAATTTTCGGAAGCATGCATAACACTCGTGTTTGCTCCCGCCGCTATCGACTACTTCGGGACGAACATGATATATCAGCGGTCAATGTCAGACTCCGCCTTCCCGTTCCGAAGACGGGAAAGGAAACCAATGAGTCGCTTGTCAGACGTGCCTTCCTCAAAGTCGAGGTGAAAGGTCCTGTCAGCCCGTTGCGTGGAGAAGGGCGCTTCACTCAGGTTCAGGGAGTCCAAAGATTGCTTCACCTCGGTTTATTGCGCGAGCGACATGCTATGCAAGACCTGCGTATCAGCCGCTCCTTCCCCGTGAGGCGTTATCGTCTGTGTTACGAGGCGAGGCCTGGGCCAACTGTCTTCGACTCCTGTCACACACACGCCAACTAGAACTCTCCTTTGTCCTCATGCGCTCAGCAAAAAAGACAACAATGAAGTGGCTTCAGCGGCGATCTACCGTCCATGAGCCGCGCAGCTGCACACCATGGGCGGCTCTACATGTCTTGCTACTGGTGCCATTATCCCCCCTCCTCCTCGGTTTCGCAACAGCAGACTGCGAGTGCGGCTATGCAGCCACCATTGACGGGATGCGCCATGTCTTTACCGACCTCCTCGAATCCGACTTCACCCAGACGCGAGATATCTCCGACAACACAGACTGGAGGCGGCAAGGTTTCAACGTGAGCAGCGAGCGTGCACGAGGCGACTTTGGTGAGATGTTCGTTGTCGATAATGTGGGTTCGAGCGGTGGTGGTGCGGAGAAGGGCTTGCAGTTGATTGTACAGGGTCAGAAGGTGGACGACATGGTGCCGGTTGCGGAGGTTGACAGTGAGAGAGCTGATGTCCTATGGGGCACCTTTCGAGCAAGCCTGAAGCTTACTAGCACGCCTGGAACTTGCGCGGCGTTCTTCTGGGTGAGTTGATGCCCTTCCGTTCATGGTCGTTGAAACCCCAGATCAACTTGCTGTGTGTCTGGTCAGCGGAACATGGGATGTTGATGGCAATAGGGTGTCCTAACTGCCCAACGTTTTCAGTACTACAACGACACGGCAGAGATAGACATTGAGTTCCTCTCCAAGGACTTCCACACATCGAACGACAGCTACCCGGTCAACTTAGTCCTACAGTCAAGACAAGCAGCTGAGGTCGGCTACAACGCTGTGTCGACAGGCAATTACATCAAGGCATCGCTACCGTTCAACCCTACGATCGACTTCCACGAGTATCGCTTCGACTTCATGCCGAACAGAGTGCTGTTCTACGCCGACAATCAGTTACTGGGCCAGATGAACGGGTCGGCAGTTCCGACGACAGCAGGTCACCTCGTTCTGCAGCACTGGAGTAACGGCAACTCGTTGTGGTCTGGCGGACCTCCGGCTACCGATGCCGTGCTGAGTGTGAACTACGTGAAGGCGTACTTTAACTCGTCGACCTTGGCAAGGAACAAGGACTGGGCGCGAAGGTGCAGGGATGCGACCGCTGAGCATGCAGTCTGCGAGGTACCCGAGATCACGGCGACGAACTCGACGCCGGGTCAGTTCTTCTTCAGTGCTCAGAACAACATGACGAATAACCAGACGGTGTCGGGGAAGAGCGCAGGTCAGAGGTTGGACTACGGGTGGTCGGCCACGGTAATTGGACTGGTGTTGGCATGTGGTACGGTTCTCGGGCTGCGGTAAATTAAGGTTCTCTCTTGTACTGCCGATGCTCGCGGTTAATGGGTCGCAGCAGCGTCCTATTGTCTTATGCTGAATTGCATTGCCTTTTCAGTCCTCGTTGGATGCGAAGACCGAGATGGACAGGGATAACTGGGATCAGCCGATTCTATATTTCCTACCAGGTGGGAGTTTATTCCATGTGTGACGGCAGGTTGTCGTTGTTGGAGTGGGCTTATAGATACCGATAGTATAATATTCAGGTTGCCGGTGAGCCCACGTATGCTACGAGCCTGGAGTTCATCGAGCCGCTCGGAATTTCTGGTCTATCCACATGACTTTCCCCATAGGCGCCACCAGGAGCTGTCACTTGAGTTTGGTGCCATGGGTACCCGTGCAGACCATGCGACGGGAAGTGGTCCATATCGGGCATATGCGAAAGGAGGAGTGCACCACCGCTAGGTTGGGGGTGGCATACCCTAGTCGGTCTCGAGGCTCTGGGTAGTATCGCAACAAGAGTCGGGCCGGTATGTGCCACATTGTGGAGATAGGAGGCCGAAGGTAGTACACGTACACTAGATGGGATACAGTATACCATGTACAGGATCGCAATCCTGTCGGGGCTTCCAGACCGTCAATAAGCGTGTAACGTATTCTCCAGGCTTTGCATGGTTTACGCATCGCCGGGTCTCGTTTCTGTCTTCGGCCAGAGCGCCGACTTGTCAGTGCAATACATGGAGACATTGCTTCACTCGCCCTGCCCCCGGAAATTGTGTAGTCTAGACCTAAGAGTAATGGACGCCGCTCACATCAGCTGCCAGCACGGGGTTCTCGATACGCAATCAGCGCCTCACAAGATGGAGGGCAACGTGGCTGGTGTCTTGGATGTCGTCGGAATGAAGCTGGGGAAAGTCGCGAGGAACGACCCACATGACGAGCGGTTCGGTCTTGGCAAGATCTGGGACGTAGCGAGTACCGATGGAGCTAGTCATGAACTGGCTAGCCCGCTAGCGGTTGCGATTCGTCGGCGCTAACCACACGTTACTCGACAACCTAAAACAGATGTCCGCCATTCTCCCCACATTTCATTTTCCAGGACGACGTCGAGGGCGCCAGTCAGCTTCCACGGGTGGGCATATCAGTCTTCTGCACTACTGAACCCTTGTTGAGATCGCGACAAGCTCTCCGGTACCTGGACGGCACCATCATGGCCCACAAGTCGACTTCTGCGGCCCGATAGGCGGACAGGACTTCGAACGCCGCGTACCTCAATGCTGGGCATATGCGGGGATGAGGGGTGGTGAAGACCGAATCAACTGATCTGGCGATGAAAGCCTCATCATTGGAGGCACTCGCTGTGGCCGTCACAAACAGCCTCATGGGGGCTCAAGCTGCAGAAGATATATGATATGTCCTAACATGCTGACGCTCAGTCAGCCCTAAGAGCCTCTTGGGCTTTCAAGGCGGCAACAGCTGTCAAACTCGGATTAACAAGCAAATACGGTGTCGAAGACATTGGAATCCCGGAGGTCACCAGCCACGGAGCTCTTGGTCAATAAGTACCTGACGCATAGCTCTGGTGTGCCATAAACCCATTCTTTTATGTGTCATGGAATTTGGCCGATAGGCACCTGCAGAGCAGACATTACCAACAACGAGCCGCGTGATAACAGTCAGGTACCCTCCCCAGGACCAGGCTCTGCACCCCGGCCGGCAGATATGCGGTCCCGAGCGCAGTTCAGGGGTTCAAGGACTTGGTGCCACTTTGCTGGCGTCTATTGCTGGGCTTCCTCTTCCTTACCCGGATTTACTGCTGATGAGCAGTTCGGGACACCAGGATGCTCATCGGCGCTGGAAATTGATTCCAGGATGGCATCATCTATTCGTGTACCGGTGTTCTCCCGTTTCCTACCCTGTTTCAACCCCTTCAGCCATAGCAACATGAACAGGCTCTGCCCTGGCTCATGGTTATTGTTGGCCAGTTCGGTCGCCCCCGCCGCCATGGATCAGGGGACACCAGCAAGATGCTGCCTATGTCTGCTGTATCCGCCATCGCATCTCACGGTTTCAGGAACCCAATTCGAGGATTTGGAGAGAGTGGGATGGCGTCGTAGCCAGCCACCACCATCCAGTACAATCCTATCACGCCTCTGCTACTCTTGGACCGTGCAAGTCCATCCAATATTGGCCGCCATCCTCCATTTGGGGCCATGTCCGGAACAGTGGCCTCAAGCATACCATGTCTGACGGGGGCCTGGCGATGGATACATGGTGTGCTTCTTGCATCAGCTCCGGGCCGTCACATTGCCTTCGGCGCCAAGATTGGACGGGATCGAGGGATGATAATGAGTTAGCAGGGCCAGTGTGGATCGTTATTGTCCCCTGTCGGCGTGTCGGCTTGTCGGCGTGTCGGCTTGTCGGCGTGAACCTCAGTCGTTGCTCCGGTGTCTACATTGGCCAGTATATAACACCCGGACAGGGCCGTCATGGACACCAGGTCACGGTCACAGGTAAGACGTTTGCTCCGTCTCTCAGCACCACCTGCCCAGGCCAGCACCAGTGTGAGGCTTCCTTCTTTAACAGCCTTCACATCTTCCTGTCTCTCCTTGATATAACACGATAAGAAGCTTTCTATAGCTTTCTGCCGCTCCTTCTACACCACTATCACATAGTCATTCCTTCGGTTACTACCCTTCGTCCAAGATGTCGACTCTCGATGAAGTTCTGGCCATCCAGAAGCAGTATCACATACTGCAGGCTCCTACAGCCACCACCACTGCGGAGTTCAAAGTGGCCGCCACCGCCAAGACCCTGAACATCACGCTCAAGAACAACACGAACTCGTCGAACTGTTGGGCCTACGTCACCGGCCTCGACATTAACAAGAACAACGCAGTTTTCATCCTGAAGGCCGATGGCGTGACCCCCTACTACCCCACCTCGCCCTCGACCATCCAGCAGCCCCTGGGAGCGGACTGCAACATCAAGCTCGGCGCCCCTGGCAGCTCCAAGGTGATCACCATCCCGCAGCTGGCGGGAGGCCGCGTCTGGCTCTGCAAGGACTCCCAGCTCACCTTCAAGCTGAACCCGGGCCCGGCCGTGGTCGAGCCATCGGTCACCAACACGAGCGACGCCAACTACAACCTCTGGTGGTCCTTTGCCGAGTTCACCTACAACGACTTCCAGCTCTTCGCCAACATCACCTACGTCGACTTCGTCGGCATGCCCATCAGCCTCAGCCTCGTCAACCAGAGCGGCGCCGTGCAGTCGGTACCCGGCATCCCCGCCAACGGGCTGGACACGATCTGCTCGGCGCTGCAGGCCCAGGACGCCAAGGACGGCGGCGGCTGGAGCAAGCTGATCGTCAAGCACCCCTCGGGCGCCAACCTGCGCGCGCTGAGCCCCAACAGCGGCATCGTCATGAACAGCAGCCTCTTCAACGGGTACTACCAGCCCTACGTCAACGCCGTGTGGGCCAAGTACGCGTCCGAGTCCCTGACGGTCGACACGCAGGGCCAGTGGGGCACGCTAACGGGAAAGGTGGTCAACGGGCAGCTCACCTTCGGTAGCGTGGGGGGGTTCCCGCAGCCGTCGGCCAAGGACATCTTCTCGTGCAGCACGGGCGCCTTCGCCAACTACCCGTCGGGAGTCGTCGACGAGATGGGCAACATCGGCGCCCGCCTGGCCGCGGCCTTCAACCGCTCCACCCTGCTGATCAACACCAAGCAGCCGACCAACGAGAACGTGAGCCAGTTCTACCAGAACGCCATCACCAACCACTACAGCCGCATCGTGCACAGCGTCTGCCCGGACGGTAAAGGGTACGCCTTCCCCTACGACGACGTCGACTCCTCGTCCGCCACCAACGTGGCCGGCACCGTGGCCGACAGCAACCCCAAGACCTTCACCATCTCCTTTGGCGGGCCCACGGCGGCCGTCAAGCGGGAGTCGTCCTCGGTCGGGGACCACGCCAGGTCCGGCGGACAGGCCCGCCAGCAGGTCGCCCGGTCTGGCGGGCGGATCGGCCGCCGCGGCCTGGAATGGCTCGCCATGTCGGCCGAAGAGGAGAAGGCCGCCCTCGCTTCCAGAGACGAGGAGGAGCCCAGGGCTCCGCAGATGGTGGAGCTCGCTCATGACAGCGAGGTAGACCTGGAAGAGGGTCTACAGCGCAAGCTCGGCGCCGAGCTCCGCCACGGACTCGTCCTCGAGACACCCCAGCAGAGGGGTGGTGTCAGGTTGGAGAACCTGGTGCCGGCCGTGGTGCAGAGCCGGCTGGCGGCCGTGCTGGAGAAGATCGAGGAGAGCCCCGCGTACCGGTACGCCAAGCCCGCTGTGGACGTCGCGCTCAAGGCGCTTGTGGGACTGCTGCAGTTAAGCGTCAAGAGTCTGGTTAGTCGGGTGGTGATGGTACTGCTGTTGCTGCTGTGCTCATTCTTGCTGGGTGTCTTTGGGCGGCCGGAGGTTATGGGTGCTGTTGGGTTGGGAGTTGCCGGGCCTGCTGCTGGGTTGGGGGATGCTTGAGGGACGGGGAGATGGAAAGTGTGAAGTGTATATATGATGATGATTTTTGCGGTACATATGGGTCGATGTTCTTGTTTTGACTTTTGAGTAGGCATTTTCTGTTTCTTTGCATATGTTCTCTTCATTGTATCTGTACATACGGCACACCTGGACGTTGCTCCTATCAGTCATTGTATATAGTGTCATTGAGTGTTTGCCTCACGAGTCCAAAACAGCAACAAGACGCCCGGCTTCGAACAAAAGGTAATACCATGTGTGTGCAGCAAGCCCAGAAGGCTCTAAATAACATTACTGATGGTACAACAGCTCTGGTGATGGTCCGGCTTCATCAGACATTAGCAGTCTGTCCTGGAGAAATTGACCGTAACGGACATCGGCACTCACGCGCACCATCCCACAAAGCATAGCAACGCCTTGATTTACCAGCCTAAGCCTATTCATGGCCCGTGCCCTATGCTAATCCCTCCTCCATGATATCCCTTGACCACCCTGCAATGGTCTTGCAATAGACTGCTCCTCGGCCGGTGGATGCCACGCCATACAAGCACATCCCATCCAGTGGGAAGGACCTCCGGGTTCAACCGTCTGCTCGTTTCCCCTTCCGATGCTGCTCAACACGAGCAAAGGAAATCATCCAAGTACATGAGTCCCGGACTGCCTCGCCCTCTCTTCATTCCTCCCTTCGTCCGTTACTGCGTGGAGGTTACGCACTCCATGCTCCCAACGATGAACATACCTCATCCGAGCAGTCACCGTCCTCCCCACCATCGCCTCCCCTCTGCTCATCTTCTGATACCAAACACTCGTCACTTCCGGATATTCATCTCCTTGTGAATATCCTCGTCCAAAACAGGATGCAAACGAAGCCCGATCGGATAGTCGACCTTGTTCTCCTTGTGGCCCATGGACCAGTCGTACCCGACGGCGTAGGCGAACCAGCTGCCCGTCCGGTCGAAGGCGCACGACGTGACGGCGCCGCCGACCGAGGGGAAGCCCTTGATGCGCTGCTTCTTCTCCACGTCCCAGAAATTGAATGTGCCGTCCGAGCCGGCCGTGGCCACGAGGCTCTCGCGGGTCGGGTGGTGGCTGACGCTGTTGACGGCCCAGACCTTGGTAACGCCGGCGGCGTCGGCCTGCGGGGAGCGGTGACACTTGAAGGTGAAGGTGATGTTTCTGCGGGGAAACGTTAGAACACAGCTGGAGGGTTGGGGGGGGGTGGTGGAAGGAAAGGGAATAAGAAAGACTTACTTGGGCGCCTTCGGGTCAACAGCGATAACGCTAGTTCTCCCGTCGATCGTGCCCGAGGCCCAGATCTTGCCGTTGGGCGAGACGCTGACGTTGCGGATCTGGTGCTTGGTCGCTGACTGCTCGTCCCGCACGATCACGGTAGGGTTCGCGAGATCGACGACGTGGAAGGTCATGGCTGCGGTAGCAATGACCAGCGCCTGGCCCGCGGTGTCCATGGCATACACCCGCTCGTTGCATTGAAGCTGTCCGAGGGGCTGCGACGTGTTGCGAATATCCCAGTAGCGGACCGTCTTGTCCCACGAGCCGGACGCGATGATGGGCGCCGCGGCGTTGGGGACGTCGACGAAGCGGACCTCGCGGACGGGCGCGTCGTGGGCGGCGAAAGACATTGTCTCGCAGGATATGGCGTGCAGGATGTGGACCTTCTTGTCGGCGCCGGCGGCTGCGACCAGTGATCCATCCTGCGGCGCATGGCATGTTAGCGTGAGCACGTCAAGAGAGCAGCAATGGGAGGGCTTGCCTATTGGCAGTGTTGGTATATGTCCGTTCGGTATCCCGGGAAAAGCTGTATAGTTAGTGACCTACCTTGCTCCAGTCGCAAGAGAAGAGAGGGCCTTCGGCGTTGAGCTGTGCCACACCTCGACCGCTCCCGTCCTTTGCGACTTGGTACACGCGCGTCTTGCCGTCCCAGGATGCCGCGGCGAGAAGGTCGGAAACTGGCGACCAGCAGACCGACTGGACCGTGTCGGTGGCGTCTGCTGGCAGGGTTACATCCTTATCGATAGACCCGGCGACGATAGGTGTCTGCTTCGGTTTGTTGTACCACGCCATTTTGATGACGACTGTTGATACTGTCGAAGGATGATGGGAAAGCAGATTGCCGAGAGTTCGTGGATTCAGTCAGATGGAAATGGGTACTTCAGGCAGTCATCCGATCCTCCTGTCTTTGCTGTCGCGTGGCGTGTAAGTGAATGCTCCTACCAAAACGTCCAAAACAGGCAACTGCCCCCACCGCTCTTCACCCACCCCGCGCTACCACATCTGACCAATCAAATACCAGGTGTATCTTGGACGGCCGGATTACATGGTACGTACCTGCCTTCTTTGAGCGAAACCACGTTGGTCAACAGTCAAAACTTTATACTAGGGGCTGTACTTCAGAGACCAGACTCTTGAGGTACTTATAAGAGCGTCCCGCTCATCTGTAGGAGACTCCCGTTCTTGGGAGTCGGCTTGGCCTATGAGGTGCCCTTGCTGTGGGAGCTTCTCCGAATGGAGCGATTGCATGTATTAGAGGACGTCAGTTACCAGCTGGCACACTTGTCTCTTCCCGTCTTTCTCCAGCCCGCGTTGTTAAGCAGAACGCCCCTGAGCTTGCTGCCACGTCTGTCGAAGCCCATGGTCCCCATGTCCCAAGCATCCCTGGGCTTCGGTAGACAGTCCTTGCAAAACACAGGAAGTCGCCCGAAGCTTGGAACTGCGAGAATATGGGTTCGGATGAGGTATCCTTACCTACCTACCTTATGGAGGTCGCTTAGCGATCTCTTCGCTAACTATTATCGTGACGTTATTTTAAAACTATCTAGTCCCTGATTGTTTGAAGGAAGGAATCCTTCCTTGGGAGCCATCACCCCGTCGCCACTCGACGTATCATGTAGCCACCATAGCTTGCCATCGAGGATGACTACGATTCCAAGAATGGCCTGAGAATCCCTGCTAATTGTTCAGTTTTGGCAGACTCCCAAATGGCACAGCAAGTGGTTCTGTGGTGGGAGCCCAGAGGTAAAGGGAGGCAGACAGGCGGTCCGCTGTTGGTGTGGCGCTCCTTCCCCTCCCATCGCGTGCCTTCCCTCCCACTGCGTGCCTTCCCTACTCGGTCCAGATACCTCCATATTCTGTGCCCCAGCTCCTTCCTTCCGAGAAAGAGACGCACACCCTGCCAGTCTGCAACCGCCCCTCCAGACTATCACTCGAGAAAATAGAATCCTCCAGGTCCATTCGCCTCCAATGTTTCCTCTCACCACCGTTTGCGTACTTTGTGTTCAAGATCGCGCAAAAACTGTATCGAGCCAATCAAACAGTCAACTCGTTCCGACCCTCTTTGCAATCATTGAACATGTCTGGACTTGGCCAATTGGGCCGGAAGCGGGGAGCGGGCAAGCAGGCGGTCCTGACGCTCCCGTGGGGAAGAAGCCGAGTGTGGCGACGGAAGTGGTGAACGACGGAGATGGCGGTTTGTATTCAGGTGCTGTACCCCCCCTCCCAAGCCGCTACTGTTGGTCATAGCAAGACGGGCAAGACTGCGTCTTTGCGATGTTCGAACTGACTGTAGCTGGCACGCGGTCTCGGACGGCTGTTGCTACATGTACTGACCAGCGTCATCGATAAAGTCGGCGACCCCTCTTGCCGACAACGGGCATCCAGAGAGAACCACCGTCAACTGGACACTGCCAAAGGTTAGTACCCCTTCGTGCAATAACAGCTACACGGACTATGACTAACGCCTTGACGAGGTTCCTTCAGAGCCTCTCGGGAGTTCTTGTGTACGCATCACTGTGGTCAAGCAACGCGTCGACTCCAGCGGTGTCCCGTATCACGCAGGGCCGTGACCGGTTGAAGGACATCGCTGGGCGATGCCGGCTACCTCCCTGGGAGTGGCCGGTGGGTGTCAAAGTCGGACTTTACGCCTCCACGTGGCGAGAGACCCGGGAAAGGTCGAGTAACCCTAACAGCTTTCGGTTGCGATCTGACACTGCCGCTGGGCATCCATCCTCGCGATCATTCGGAGTTTCGCCGTCACCGGGAGTCTTCCTTCTCAAGATGAAAGACCGGTTCCCTCCCCGGCGAAGCGTGCGAAGTCCGCGTACTTCGCTTTGTCCGGTGCTTCCCACCACCTCAGGCCGGTCGGTCATGCTCAGCAGCCATCTGCCGCCTCCTCACAAATCCCCGCGACGATCCGAGTTATCCCTGCGCCAGGATTGGCTGCAGCAGGACCTTCGGGTGGCACCTTCCAAGCAGGCAAGCGGTGACCAATACGGTCAGTCGCCCACTGCAACGCTGCAACCCACGCACTGACCAACCACTTCCCCCATAAATACCTCGCTCACCTCCCAGGTTTTGAGGGTTTTTCTTCTCTTCTTTTCCTCATACTTACCTTGATTGGGCGATCTGAGATCAAGAACACAGATCGCCAGAGCGGGAAGCCTGCATTGCACATCGTGGAGCTGACGGTTCTGAATTGTCCTTCGGGGCCGTTCCGGTCGGAATTTTTGATGCCGTCAAACACCTTGACACGAATACCTTTTTTTCGCTGTGCTCGCCGCTATATGCGGTGACATTGAGAAGAGATCGTGCCTCTTGATGCTATGCTGCAAATACAATCTTGATATAGACGATGGCTATCGAGGTGGTTTGTTACGTGCTCGATTCTGTTTTTGCGTGTTGATTCTACGAATACTTGAATAGTGACGCGTCTAGTGTACTGTTGTTGCCTGGTCTTGCCCGTTGTGGTGATTTTCTTACCGCCTCCAGCTGTTTGTTGACTCAACCCTCCAGTTGTCCAGTGCGCCGTCACTGACGTGGTGTTTCAATGTCGTTCATGAACCCTGATCTCTGGCTTGCGGCCTTGAATAGATCATACCTCCTTTATGCACTCGCATGCCACAATAAAATGCTGTGGACGCGCTCGACTTGAACGACCTGTCAACATGGGAAGTGCCCTCAGCTCGGCCGGTTGCGCCAAGTTATTTGGCTTCACGACTGTTGTTGAGTCGAGTGATCACGGCAAGAACATCATCAGGATCACAAACCCGAGTCTCGACGACAGTGTTGTTTGAGAGCAGAAAACATGTACATTACACTCGCTGTTTACGCTGTTGCCCAATCTATCATCTAGACTTCCCGCACACGGTGAGATATGTCCGACAGGGGAGTAAATAATGACAAAACCCGAATTCTCCAAGACCCTTTCGTTAAACCACCATCCATCTGCACCAGTCGCATATTTTTTTTGGCCCGTTATACCCTTTTCCCCCCATTATCAACCCCGAACCTCAATAAAACACCTCAAGCAAATAAAGAACGCCTGGGAAACCTCTGGAAAACCCCTCTGTTACTACGGCTGGGGAAAGCGCCCACCAACACCTCTCCGCCCGTACGCAGAGCCCCCCAAAATTGTCCTTATTACTGGAACGTAGAGCAGCATGATCGATATCGCTTAATACACTCAGAAGATGTGCGGCTGTAGGTGGCACTCCGCGACGGCAAGCACCGAACCGTGGAAGAAATGGAAGAAAATATGGCTTTGACGCTCTCGAGGTCGATGGTAGTCTCTTTTCGGGAATGACACTCTCGAGCTTGGTGGCGAACCCATGAAGAAAAAGGTGCAAGGCAAAAAAAAAATGATGTTGAGAACGCATATTAGGTCGGCATGAGGCGTGTAGAGGATGAGTATGCGTTTTGTCGATACCGTGGTAGTTCATTATGTGCATGCCAGTTGGCGGAGGAAGTAGCGAGGCGGGAGGAGCATGAGAGTGCCGCCTTCTCGTAATCCAGCCGCTAACTCCGGACGAAGATCGTGATAGAAGAGAAGAATAGCAAAGGCACAGGGGCTTGCCCTAGGAGTCGTCCTCTGCCAACCGCACCTCAGGACTGAGTCTGCGTCCGCTCGCGGCAGCGAGCTGGGCTTTCAGCGGCTCACCGACGACATCGTCGACGGCGCTCTCGGTGGTGCTGGGCGGACTGCTCGACGGGCTGTTGGGCTCCATGGTCAGGTTTGGCGTCGGGGCTGCCGAGCCGACGTCCAGCTGCAGCGGCGAAGTGGGTGCGGTCGAAGCGTCCAGCCTTTGCGAAGTCTCCTCCAGCAGGTGTCCAATGGTATCCACGTGCTTGCCGCTGTATCCGGAGTTCCTCGCCCATTGCAAGGCCGGCCGCAGGGCTGCGCTGAAGGCTTGCTCGTTCGGCGTGACCGCCATGTGTTTTTCTGGCTTGTGTCAGCGCAATCGACTCTTGATGCAGGGCATCTATTCCAGGAGTACTTACGGATGACATAGTTCGCATACTGGTCGACGATCATTGAATACAGGAAGCTGTTGCCGTCGGGCCCGGTCGCCGTCATTTGCGTCTCGATCTTCAGCTTCTCCTCAGGAGTGCCGTTCATGACGCATTTCTCGACAACGTTGGAGGCGAACTTCTGCTTGGACAAGTGGACGATGGAACCGCCGAGGACCATGTCGATGATGCGCGTCTTGTCCTCGGGCCTGCCCATCTCCAGCACATGCTGGATCACATAATTCCCGTACTTGTCGTTTGCCAGGGCCAGGGTGTGGGGGAGGACCTCGTCGATGATGGCGTTCCTGGGTTCGGTGAAGCGATCCATGGCCTTCTGGACCACTCGGCAAGCAGTGGCGTGGCAGGCAAGTTCCCTGACCTTTCCGCGCAAGCTCCTGAAGACGAACTCGAGGTCGTCTTGGTCGCCGAATTCGAGCGCCTTCTGGATGACGTGATTTCCATGCTGGTCTTTCATCGCACTCAGCACCTGTGGCTCGAGCTGCCGGATGAGTGCCGACCGCTGATCCGACAGCACGTATTCGAAGGCCTGCAGCGCGTCAGCGAGAGTGTCAAGAGTGAGCCGAGGACGGGGCCGATGCCGTGCGTTACCTTTTGGACCACCCGACAACCGTACTGGTCAAAGGTGAGGGAGACCATGCTGTCCTCCATTGTCTCCGCAAGGCGCTGCTTTTGCGACAGAGTGCCGTGCTCGAAAATCTTTTGCAAAACATAGTTGCCGAACGTGTCCTTCATGAGCGGTATGGCCTCCCTGATGATCTCGCCAAAGATCCTCTCTTTCTCGTCGCTGTTGGCTCTCTCGAGCTTCTCCTGGATGAAGCGAGAGCCATGTTGGTCGCCGCAGAACTCAACAACGTGATTGTAGATGTCCTATCAAGTGTGTCAGCTTCGCATCGTCTCTAAACGCGCTCATCGGCTGGATGTGAAGGTGGCGCATACCCTCAGTTCGTAACGCTTGCTGGTCTTCTGAGACATCCGGAAGTCCCTCAGCAGAGCACTGCGCCTTGCGTCAGCCGCGTCGTAATTTCTGAGCGGCCGGTTGTGAGGTGCTCCATTGTAAACCCCGTGCATGTGCGGTGATTGGTACTGGACCTCATAAAGGTTAGGCATCCTGCCATAGGGTACGTTGAACTGCTGGGATACCGCTGTCGTCCCTGCCAGGCGGGTTTGCTGCTCGATAAGATGGGTTCGGGCTAGATGGCTTGGGAGCACGGACGGGCCCCCAACCGGTTGGCTTCGCCCCCTATAGCTTGTCTCGGGTACCCCTAGGTTCTGCACTGGCTGGGTCGCGCCATCTCTGCCCTGGGTATATGGACCGCCGGCTGGAAAGGTCAGGTCTACCCCAAGCCCTCGAGGCCCCTGGAGGTGGCCATCGGCCGGATTGGCTTGTGGCAATCCGTTGTCCCAACTTTGCGTAGCTGGGTTGAACATCCACGGCAGACGGTTCGTCGTCTTCGTAAATGTCGACAAGCTTCCAGTAGCACTTGAAGCTTCAGCTGGGCCGTCAAAGTCATTAAGAGAGGTACCCGCAAATTTCTGCATAATGCCCTCCAGGCCATTCGAAGAGTTTGTGACTGTGCGCGTCGTCCCATCATGGCTGCCAAAGGAAAGGCGCTGTGGCTGGCCTGCGCGTCCGTTTTGGAGCTCGTATCCGCGAGGGTTATAGTGTGTTCCCTGTGTATGATGGTCGGTACCAGCACGGTTACCCACGGCACGGGGGTTGTCGCGAGGGAACGTCGGGGCCCCAGTGCCAAAGTACGGTTCATGGGAGTTGCGGGAATCGGTGGTGAAGGAGCCTTGGAGGTGAGACTCTGGCCTAGTCTCAGTATCTTGACCGAACACGCCGCCGCTGTTCGCAGCACTGTTGTTCAAGTACCCCGAAGCCTGGAAGTCTGCTCTGGGGTTCAAGTGCCAGTGGCTGGCACTGTTCATTGCGGCTCTCTGTCCGATGGCAGGCTGTCTATTTGTTTGGAAAGGGAGGGATGCTTTGTCCCGGGTGCTGGCCGGCGACGTACTGCCAGGGGTGTTGCGGGTGGAAATGTTGGCGCCGCGGAGGTTCGTCCGATAGGAATCGGTCTCGGTCGCCTGAGGTCGGGAGTCGGGCACCGCAGGCGCACCCTCCGGGGATGAGCCTGTTGGACGAGTGAGCTTTATGTTCTCTGCGCATGTAGTAGGGATAGCATGGATCACAAACCCCTTGAACCACCGTTCAGTAGCGCCGAGTCGGTCTGATTCTTCCAAAGTCTGCTCGAGTCCGGCCAGCCTTGCGCCCAGGACGTTGTCCCAAACGATCGCTGGGACTTCGCCTGATCGTTCGCCATCGTAGACTTCGCGTATTGGTTCGGTTCTGTGAGATGCGGCCAGTGTTAGTTAGTTCTAGGTCAAGAGCGGGCAGGAGTCTGTCATGGCCGCAACGAGACAAACGCAGAATGTCAGTTGGTGGCAGACTTCGCTGACCTGCGCTAAGCTGGACAGGTGCGAGACAGCCAACAATCAACAGGCCCGTGTGTCTGCACGCACGCAAACGTGAAGACGCCGTTGAAAGAGATATGACACTCACAATGGTGCCGCTCTGCCTGATCGCGATGGAGGGGCGTGGTGTCTTTGCGAAGGCGCACTGGGTTGTGGCAGCCTGGCTCGAAGAGATTCTGGGAGGATGCTGTTCGCGATGCGGGGCGTTCTACTGGGGGGTCGTGTCGGCGACAGTGAAGGGCATAGATCGTCTCGTATTATATAGGCGACAGAACAGCGAACCTCGCCGGCAATTCTGATAGTAGGACCACGGGTGGTCTCGACTCCAGTGTCAGTTGCTGGCATCGGTGTGCATGGGGAAAGAAATGCGAAGAATGGCGTTGGGAACGGTGCAAAGCTGGGGTCGGATAAGGCTGACGGGCCATGCTGACAGGGGCGAAAGTACTGTACATTACAAGCAAGTACCGCGCGAAAGCAAGCAAACCCCAAGAGAACTTGACACAGTAGAACCATGCGGCTGGACTTGGCGGCTGATCGACGGTGGTAATATGAGAAGGGACAGGAGAGGTGGACCAAGAGACTGACTTACCTTTGACGTAGTTCTATGGACAGGCAGGTATGTAGTGTACGGATATCGTCAGGTATGTTCTCCTATTCGAAAGAAAATGGGCGACCCAGATGATCGAGCTGTCGGACTGGCGGGCAGCACACGATCAGTGAACGGCACCTACGAGCCGCAGGAATTGGTTGAAGTGCGAGCTGAGCTGGGATATATGTGGAAGGGCGTATTACAAGGTAAGGTAGGGGGAAGAGACGGGCAGCTCTCCCTGACAGGAGGGGATGCGCAGGCAGGGAGGAAGGGATATAGTTCCAATAACCTTTCAAAAGCAGCACGCACAGCGAACCGAGGGCATAAACCTTGAACCTGGAGCAAGAAACACCAACTATCTGATGTGACAAGGGGCGTGCAGCCATAAAATCGGACCAAGACAGTGCTATCTGAGGGAGGCGGATGGCGATGGAATGTGCGCTGCTGGTAGTACCGCGAAACTCGACCGCGCATGAAATAAAAGTGTACCGTATTGATCGACGCTGCAGTCGGAGGGTTTGGGGGTTCTCGACTCTCGATTCTCGGGGGATCGTGGTGACTGATTGGCTTTGACTTTTGAAGGGGGGTTCGGCCTGCCAATGCTGACACACAGGTAATAGGAGCACACCTAACAGCCCCTCCTTGTGCCTCTTGAAGCTCAAGGGGCCTTGAGGTAAGGTAAAGCCAACGAACTCCCGACTCAACACGCGAGAAATAGCAGGACGCACTTTTGACCTCGCCCAGGTCCCAGAATCAGGACGAGTGGGGTGGTCCCTTTAGCTTTGGTGGAGTTGAGGCCCGGACCGGGGGTTGCCGGCGCGGCTGAGAGCAAACCTTCTTGACAGTGCCAGTGCGCCCCAAAAAAAGAAACTGTCAAGTTGACGCGACAAGTAAAATATTGCGGGGATATCGGAGACTTCTAGTGACGTTGCGTGCTTGTCGCTGGCTGGCTGAATGCCAGGGTCCAAGGTTTATTATTACCAGCTCACCGGTGCGTGTTAGCGGGCCAGGATTTAGAAAATTGCCCGACTGCATATGTCGAGGGCAGCCAGATCCTGGGACGGATATTTTTTTCTTTCTTGATGGAACTGCCAGACCGATCGATACTTTGCATATGATGTTATTATTTTCGTGCGTGTAATGAGTCCATAAGATCTGAAGTCGAAGTTCTGCAGGGTGCAAACCTTTGTGGTGGGCACATTGGAGCACGCAGAGGACTCGTTTACCTTTGCTGCTCGAGGCTGGGGTCCGGCAGCCCGCCGCCTGTTGGCTTTCTGTCCACTAGCGAAGCAAGGTACCCGAGATGGACGCACCTAGATGGAGTCTAAGGTAGGCAGGAGTCGTTGGCTCGCCGATCTTGGCCAGATGGCCTGCGGCTTGCCTTCTGTGTGGTGTGGTAGTGGATTCACACGCACACACCACGCCCTTCTCTGACCTTCCCCTTCGATAGTCACGCCCCAAAGTCAAAGTCCAAGATGATTGTCGTCAGTTTGTTGCCGGAGCAAGCTTCGGCCGCCGGTTCCAGGTTGTTGGGAGAGTCACAGATACTTCGAAGTAGGGTTCGTCCCCCGGCCGAAACGCAGCAAGAAACCAAGGACAACAAGTTTATCACCTGACAGGTCGTGACATGTACTCAATGGGAACCCAGCCGGCCTCGCTTGACATAAGGAGCACAGTCCGGGTTGCTTCCGCTTCGAATTTTGCGTCCTCTGCTGCAGCCTTGCTTGGCCTCTCGCCGAGTGGCACAAGCTCTGTTATCGGACTACTGTACGACTGGTGTACCGTATGCCGTTGGTTTCAGGTCAGCGGAGCCGTTGCCGCTGTCTGCTTTTTTATATGCGATTCAAGCTTCCTGGAAGCGAAGGGCCGTAGCCTAAAGCTTAGTCCTCGCTTCATGGACTGTCAGGCCCAGCAAGATATAATGTGGGCAGGTACATGGCTGAGTTGCGTCTCGGAGGATGCGTTTCGGAGGAGGCGTGCAGGAATGCAGAGAGGCGTCAGAACGCAGGTGTGGTCTGGCAGACCTCAACATAGTTCATCGGCAAGGTGCTAGGGCTGGTCCGGTGGTATTGTCTAGCCACTATCAATTCCAATGCCTGTCTTCCATTCTGGAAAAGGGGGGGGGGGGGGGGGGGGGGGGGGACGGATGGATGAGCCAGGCAACTGCAATAGGAAGGCTTCCTAATCCGCTCAACGGGTGAGGGCTATGTGATCTCTTGTAGCCCGGTGGTTTCTTCTTGGGTGATGTTCCGGCGTGACACCTAGCACAGCAGGGACAGCATTAAAGGCCCATGCTGCTTCCACATTATCTGGCCTTGGTCGGAGCCACAGAAAGCGATTTAGCGCAAGTGTCTGCTGTGTATCCTCGATAGCGACTCTCCTAATCAGGAATACTCCTTCCTCCTTCTTTTCTGAGTGTTGGATGCGTGCACGATCAGGTTTAGATAACGCAGCAGTCGAGTGCTTGCATTGGTGCAACTCGGTTAAGGAGCATCCTTCCAGCCCCAGACGAAAAAGCCTCGTGCTTTGCTGCCTGCTCCGAAGCACGGGATCACACGGATCCCGCCGACCAGCTCAGTGAAGCATATTCCAAGATGCCAGTACTGTTGGCCTGGCTGAGCCAGGAAGCGACATACGTACTTACGTCCGCCAACCAGGTTCTCAAATCCACCTCTCGCAGCTAAGCCAACCATCCGTCATACCCACCTTCATGACGATACGTCCTGCATGTTTCAGGACTAGCAGTGGAGGCTTCGCTGAGCCTGGACCGGGCCCAGCCGCTGGTGGGCGAGCCCTGGGCTAATGGGCCTCTGGGTTACCAAGCGTCGCCATACCAAGGTAGACATCACGATGCTTTATGTGGTAACACGGTGCCATCCCAGCTGGTGGCGAGAGACATCCGGTCTCTTCAAGGCTTGTTCATCACGACAGACAGCTGTCAGGACCTTGCGAGACCAGCAGGCCACGGTAGCCTGAGAGCCAACGAGCGTATCTCGAGAACTCGGACCCTTCCCTGCTACACAACAGTATCCTGTAGACATGCAAGCCAAGGTGTATAAAGCTGACAGACAGTCGTCTGGGCCCGGCAAGTGCCGGTTGTGCATGTTCCTCCAGCGTCACCCTTGTCCGACGGGGTATCGTGCGTCTCAATTTGAGACGGCACGGAGGAGCGGGATCGATCTGACGGACATGGACGTTGAGCAGGAGGTCTGCTGTGTCCAGAGCTGCTGCTGCTGTACTGCTGGGCTCCACCACGTCAAGTGACTCGTGTGAAACCCTTCTCCTCTTGGGTCGCGGAAATGGGGTTACAGAAGGCTTGATCGGGGTCGCACTTGGGTATGACCAGCACACACAGCTAGCTTCTCTTGCGACTCTAGCAGTACGTGATGTTTTGGGAAACAGCGGGCTGGATTAGGGAATGTCAATCCCACCTCTGACGCATCTGGCATTTAGCTCTCAGGCAGCGAGGCTGAGAACAGGCCGTTTCAGGAGACAAATACCACCATTGGCAGGTTATCTAGCAAAAGAAGAGACAGCAAGGAGAGGGAACTGTAAAGGAAATCAAGAGACGGAACACCAGCCTCGTCGACGCTCTCGACAATAGCACGATGCTTGGGGAAGCGCTCTTCTTGCGTCGACACTGGAGGTCCATGTTCAAGTTCTCGAATGTCACTCACCTAGCCACCTTACACTACTTGCCGGATAATATTGATCAGTCATCATCGACAATCTCATTGAGATTCGATTCCAGGTCTGGGCTGGGGCCCCGTTTCCTCTTCGGGATCGCATCGATGAAGCAATCAAATCTGGCGGGGCTGTACGACAGCTCTGACCAATGAGGACGCGTGGAGAGGCTGGAAGTTGACGAGCCGTTAGCTCGAGCCAGGGGTTCGCAGAAAATGGGTGGGCGGTAACTGGGCGGTTACGGGGCAGTGGGGACAGGGGTTGAGCTTGCTGGCTTGTCTTCAACAGTGGCTTCTCCGCTGCTCTCCTTCTGTTTTCGACTTCTTGATTTCTCTTTTCTGCAGCAGTCCAGGTTCATCGTCGAGTCGAGAGAAAGAAGGCGGCATCATCCAACAAGTTGAGAACAGCTTCCTCTGTTCTTCCCCTCGTTCATTTGCGTTTTTTTTTTTGGCACGCAACACAACAACTCACTCTCTTTACTTACCCTTTTGGTCAATCCGACTTTTTCACTCATTTTAAAGTCGGATTTCCGTCCATTCGTTCCACGAACCGTGATACGTACAGGAAAAACACAGCTACACAACAGATCTGCACCACCACACGAGACACGGTACCCACATAGGATCAGCATTCCAACAGCCGTTTAGGGAATAAGACATAGGCGCGACACACAATGGAATCCTTCAAGAACATGATTGTTAGCCGACGCGGGCTGGTGGACGACGCCTCGAACAGCAACCTGGTCAACCTGCTGATTGCGCTTCTCAGCCTCGTCTTCCTGGGCCTGGTGCTGCTGGCCATGTTCGTCGGGCTGCGCCGGGTGCGCAAGCAGCAGCAACTCCGGCAGCAGGAGACGCTCCCGCAGTACCAGGACGTCAAGAGGTCGGGCAACCACCGGCGCCTGACGATAGAGACCAAGGGCGGCATGGGCCAGTACAGCGTCAGCGTGTTCCGCGACGGCCAGCCCATGCTGGCCAACCCGCAGAGCCCGCCCCACTCGCCCGACAACGTGCCCGAGATCCACATCACATTCCCCGACGAGGAGGACAAGCAGGGCCGCCGGAAGAGCGGCCGTGTCGTTGTCGTGCGCCTGAGCGAGGGCTCCAACGTCGGCCTCGAGCCCGTCAGCGACGAGCAGCTGCCCGCCTACGAAAAGGAGAGCAAGACGCAGTTCTACTCGATCGACATGAACCAGATCGGCGGCCTGAAGGAGAAGGACCGGAGCGATTACCACTAGACTGGCCCTCTTCACTCTGCCGCCCCTTTTCCTCTCCTCTCACTCGACGTGGCATGCACGGTTTCCAGCTCACCATCGCATTGCACCGCCAACCGTGGCTATGAATCCCGCAGCGCCGCATGCAGTCTTCTTGTTGACGATGTTCATGGCTTTGGAGTTGGAAAAGACATTTTCGGGTTTATGATTATATATATATATATATATATATATATATCACACAGCCCTTGCTGTTTAATTTTCTCTCTGGCGTCTCCGACTCTGCCTGCGGCGAGCCCGCTGATGGTTCCTGGATCAAGCCAGATGCAACCGGGAGCACGACGTATATATGATGGGTTTACTTGGGACTGGGCCACTTTCTTCTCGGGTTGGAAGCGACAACATCACCAGCTTCGGGTGTTTATTCTTTCTTGTTTCGCATCGTCAGCGAGGGGCGGGATTGATGGCATATATTCTACCCAGCGGTATACCTTTTCGGTATGGACTTATTGTGTAATTGCGACTACGTGTGTATAACAAAACCAAATCAGGATTGCCGTCCTCAAATCTCGTTCTGGTCCTTTGATCTCTGCCGTCTTGCAACCCTCTGCAGAGGACTGTCTTTGTGGTGATCAGAGCGGCCGTCGCGATATATTCTTTCTGGCCATCGCGCGTCTGTCTCCGGCTCTCGCCAGCCAACTGCATGGCATCCCGTCTCGGCATCAAGTGACTTGTCACAGATCAACCACTCGCAGCAAAAGCGTTACGGATACTTCGTACAGCCCAGATGCCCGGCTGTCGCTAGATACCGACCGGCCAAGTCAGCCAACAGCTCGCCCGTTGAAGTCGGGCGAGCCCCAATCATGCACTGTCGATGATGTGCATACTATCTCCAACGTCCCAGAAAAGGGGGCTCTTGACCGCTTTGCCCCGCGGAACAGCCCCCGGCTTTATCTTCTCACCCTCCAATAAGCGCTACGAAAACCCCCGTCCCGCAATTGCCGGTCCGGCAGGCCTTCCGGATCTCGCGCATATCCATCGAGTATCGCCGCCGGAGAGTTTTTGCGCCCTTGCTTGTTGGACCCTACAGACCCCAACGGCTGTCGGTGCCTACCACAGTACATCCATGCTCGACTGATTCCCAGACCCCCCCCACATGAAGCCTTTCGTGAACCCTCGAGAGAGAACCAACGAAGCTCATCGTGCAACCCTACCTACACGTACTGTGTAACCCACCACCCACCGCTTTGCGGAGACCTGGATATCGCTCATCGCATCTCACAAGTCGCAACGCCCCAATTACGGCACCTAGGGACGGTTAGTGCGTTCAAGTTGTTTGCTATCGACTACTTCGGACTACGGGACCAGATACCACTCGATCCTTTTGGGTAAGCGGATCGCCATGTAAGTTTCGGGGTCTACTTCATGCGAGGGCACAATAGCTGTATTGGGTGGGAATATATAAGGGTCTTTAGCATGCCCTCCTTCAACACGTATCTAGCTAGTTCATATGGTTTGCTGTCATGTCTCGTCAGTCATCACAGAGCTACCTTTCTTCGTGAACTTTTCCCTCGACTTCATACAAGTGAACCACCATCTCATCTCGCCATAACCCTCCCCCCCATACTCTCTCTCTTATCCAGCACACAATGTCCTCCCCCGACAAAGACGAAAAGCCCGCCCTCCTAAGGCAGGTCAACCACCCGCCCTACCGCATCCCCCACCAGCCCATCCCCGGCCTCCCCCACCGGCCCAACATGATAATATTCATGCCCGACCAGCTCCGCTACGACTCCCTCGGCATCGCGAAGTCTCCCAACTCCCCCTCCCCGCCGATCCGCACGCCCAACATCGACGCCTTCGCGGCCCGCGGGACGCGGTTCACCAACTGCTTCGTCCAGGCCTCGGTATGCGCCCAGAGCAGGTGCAGCATGTTCACGGGCCTGTACCCGCACGTGGCGGGCCACCGGAGCCTCGAGAACCTGATCAAGGAGCACGAGCCGAACCTGTTCCGGAGCCTGAAGGAGGAGGATGGGGGCGGGTACCACGTCGCGTGCCTGGCGCCCCGGGGGGACACGTTCGCTCCCGGCGTGACGGAGCTGAGCGTGAGCGAGTACGGGTTCCTCGAGGGTCCAGGGTGGACGCCGAGGTTCGGCGGGAGGGGCCCGCCGGCGGACGGGGAGGGGGATATCTGGGGGAGGTTGTTCTACAAGGGGCTGAGGAATGCCGGGGAGGAGGCGGACTATGATGATGCTGTTATTAGGAGCGCGCTGAAGTGGTTGGAGAGGCCGCCGGTGGATAAGCCGTGGGTGTTGTTCTTGCCGCTGCTGTTCCCGCATTGTCCGTTTCAGGTCGAGGAGCCGTGGTTTAGCATGTATGACCGGAAAGACATGCCGCCGCCGTCGAGGGCGGAGGATAAGGTGAGTCTTCGCTGTCTTCCCGGCTGTCAGAGGGGGCATTGTTGCGGGAGGTAACAGGGAGGCTAAGCAGATGCTCGCAGACCGGGTATGAACCGCGATATATGAAGGTCCTGCGCGAGCAGTACGGCACCCACCGCGCCACGCCCGAGATCTGGGCCGAGGTCATGGCGACGTACTACGGCATGATCTCGCGGCTGGACGACCAGTTCGGCCGCATCATCAGGAAGGTCGATGAGCTGGGCTACTGGGATAGCACGGTGACCATGTTCTTCACGGACCACGGTGAGTACCTGGGCGATCACGGGCTGATCGAGAAGTGGCCGTCGGGCTTGTCTGAGAGCCTCGTTAGGGAGCCGCTGATCATCGCCGGCGGTGGTCTGCCGGCGGGCAACGTGTACGAGGAGATGACGGAGATGGTGGACTTGATACCGACTGTGTTCCAGATGGCGGGCATCGACGAGCACTTCCCACACTGCGGCAAGTCGTGGGGCGAGATCCTCGTCAAAGGCGGGAAAGACGAGGATGGGAAGGTGATCGAGCACAAGGAGTACGCCTTCTCCGAGGGAGGTTTCTTGCTGAGCGAGGAGCCGCTGCTGGAGCAGGCGCCGTATCCCTACGACATCAAGGCCGCGCTCCAGCACCAGGACACCAGACTCGTGGGCAAATCCGTCTCGGCACGCAACAAGGAGTGGACGTACGTCTATCGCTTGTATGAGCCCCCAGAGCTGTATGACAGGAGGAACGACCCGCAGGAGCTGCATAACCTGGCTGACGTGCCGGAACATGCTGCCGTTCGCGCAAAGATGGAGTCGGATGTCCTTAGGTGGCTCATGGAGACTAGCGACTTCCTCCCGTTCCAGAAGGATCCGCGTTTTCCGGGTGTCGACTTGGAGAGCCCGAAGAGCCAGTGGGAGAAGAGGGCGCCTTCATGAAGACCTGATGTGAGAGCTGACCCGTGGTATTCTGAAGGGGCGCCTGGGCGTATGCATATCCAGCGATGCACTCTCGGAGCCATATAGGACAAGCATACTGTCATATCACAAACAACAACTTTCTTTCGTCTTTGGATGGGGTTGCCACAAATCCTAGAGATGAAGAGCAACATGTCACCCGATTCCTCGGTACGGCACATTGAAGACCTGGCCGTGCTGGCTCTCCTGAGGCGACAGATCTCCGTAGTTAGCCGGGTACATGCCGAGTTGTTGTTGTTGTTGGGATTCCAACATGAACTGTTCCTGCGGCGACATCACGTTGCGGGCCAAGTGAGGACTCGGCATTGGGGCACTCATATCGTAAGGAGTGGCAGCAGGCATCGCCATGTGCGTTTCTGGGGACACCAGGGGGAACGTGGGCACGTGCGCCAGCACTCCAGTCATGTTGAATTCGTAGTTCGCAATAAAGGGATCCAGAGGCTGGTGCTGCTGGTGCGACTGGTAATGTTGTTCCTGTGGTTGTGTGTGTGTCGAAGACTCGCCCAATGTGGTTGTCATCGGGGCCGAGTTATTGGCACGGATTTGCGCGAGAAAGAAGGGAACATCAGGTGGTCCGACATCATAGCCGACCTGTGCTTTGCTCCCAACCGGAGGAGAGGCAGAAAGCTGACTGCCACGGCTGCTACCGGCGCTTCGCTTGCGCAAGAACTGGTCAGCTAACGATGCGCTCCGCTGCCGATTCGCCTCATCGTCTATGCTCTGCATTGCGTGTACGTTCTCCAGGACATAGTGCGGCCCGGGGAGTCTTACGTTGTCCGGAGTCGGGACAAACGGCATCCCAATCATGGAGGGCGTGTCGATCTCGGAGACAGTCTGAAAGTTGGCCACGGCCTCCCGGACGTCTCGTGACTGGTGGATAATTAGCGATTAGCCGAGACAACAAGAACCTCAGAGTTCATGTACTCACCATGTTTCTGATCTTGACCATAAATCTCTGCAGGTGGTCCATGACCGATATGTTGGAGTCTATGAGGCTAGCCAGAACGACATCATCGACGACCTCGTTCCGAAACGGAGGCACTGTACTGTGCGCCTGAAGGTCAAAGAACATCCGATATTGTCTCGCAATAAGCAGGATCTTGGTACATTGAATGACACAGATCCCTATTGCGAAGTCTGCTGTGAGGATAGTGTAACTTTTCTGTGGACGATGGGCCATCACGCGTTGTGAGCTTTCCCAGAATCTCGCCAGCGTGATGGCAAAGGCGATAGCTTGGCAGCGGCATTTGGAGAGGAAGTCCGGCGGTATGGCTTGTAACAGATCGCTGCTTGCTTGTTCGCGGATGCCTGGCAGAGAGAATCTGTACAGGTCCAGATGGAGCTGAAAGATCCAAGTGTGGACCATGAAGTAGGTCGACCATTCAGGGGTACCGTAGAACCTCTGGATATTGGCCTCTGTGGCCTGTACGTGGTCCGGTAGAGCTTCTTTGACAGTGTTCAGCTTCGTCTGAAGTGTCTGGATTTCGGACATGATGGACGAAGGGTTGGTGTGCGGCGCGCGGGGGTGTTGGGTGGGCGCCGCTGCGTATTTCTTCGTCGTCCTGTTCCAAGAGTCAGATCCGTGCACAATATATGATCACGCAGGTAGAAAGGCAAGTGCATACCCAAGTATTTGGTGCCTTATGCTCATGAGTCGCAAGTTGATAGCCAATAGGGAGACATCGGCGCCTTGCTGGTGACTTGCTGGCGGCCGCTGGTCCAGTCGCTCGCTGGAGGGTACGGGTTGGTTGGTTCTAAAGGAGTCGTCTCGACAAGGCAAGCGCAAGTGGAGGTTGTCTTCTCTAAGCGTCAGGTGCTCGTCGTAGCCGCCAGCCAAGAAGCGGTCGATGATGTAGACCTGCCATACGAGCCGCCTGAGGCTTTCCTGTTCGATGAAGGAGCCAACCGCAGCGTCCCAGTTGTACTGCATAGCAGTGATGATGCGAGACGCGGTGGAACTGTACTCCCAAACTTTCGGCCAGTCTGCGACTATCAGGTCATAAATCGAGCTTAGCACAAAGAGCGTGAGTCTCTCCTTGGTGAAGGTCCCGGCGGTGCGTGACAGGTGGAACTTGACCCAGTGATTGGACCGCTCCGTGAACTTGCGGCCGCTATCGTTAGGTGAGATAAACAGCCCAGTAATAGAGCAGACGCCCGCCGCGATGATGGATGTGAACCTCCGTTCGTCAGCCTCCCTAAACGCCGTCTGAGGGTGGAAGAATGCATAGCACTGGACCGGATGCAGTATTTCGAACCACACCTGGAGATGCTCGAAAATAATTTGGCTGTTGAGCAAGGACTTCCTACGACTGCTGTTAGTTTCTGATTCCCGGAGCTGGAAGGCAGCAGGCTTACTCGGCAATCAACTGCTCGACGTCGGATTCGTCTAGGCTCGATGCCCTCTCAGTAGAGGGAACAGCGGCGTTTGGGTGCGGCACTGCGGATGCAGGCGGGGAGGCTGGTGACGCATCATCGGTCGCAGGCTCTTTTCCAGCCTTGATGGACTGTTGAGCAACGGTGTTATGCGGTACCGTTGCAAACCTCCGCTTGGCCGGCATATACTCGCAGACCAGACCGGCACTGGCACATCTCTTGCAGGTAGGGAGGTCCCCCGAGCACTTGGTCTTATGAAGGTGACACTGATGGCATGCTCTCTGGGCACGTTTCCGTTCGGTGCCAGCCTCGGTGTGGCTCCGGGATGGTAATGTCCTGGAAACTTTGCCTGGCAAAGGAGTAAGAACACGCTCCCATAGGAAGTTGTTCTTGAAAGGGGAGAAGAACGGCTTTGCTAACCTCCGGACTGTGTCAGGTCGCCACTGGCATGGGTGAAGCTACAAGAGAGACCAAGCCGAGTGCAGTTGGTACACGGGCCCGTGGTCGACTTGCCGAGGCATTTGACCTTCCGCCATCATCAGTAAGAGTGTACGCAGATTATGGTTGTGGGACACACCTTCCGAGCCCTACATGTTAAACAACTCTCTGTAGGGACTCCCGAATTGTTGCGGCGTCGCTTGGCCGGTGCCGGGCCGCTGGGTGCCGCAGATGAGGATGGTGATACAGATGAGGGGGCGGCGTCCGAGTGGCGGTCCGGTGTGCGACCACCATTCTTCGAGTCTCGGACTCCCGACTGCATTTCTTGGGATGGATCCACTTCATAGAGGTGCTAAGTTCGACAGTCTCTCAGTAAGGTAGAGATGACAGGCGCCACTAAGTGCCATGATAGCACTCTACTTGTCAAAGCATGATGGTATCGAGATACGATTATCTTGTAGTAACTAGAGCCTTGGGGTGTGTGTGTGTGTGTGTGTGTGGCTGGACGATGCTTTGTTGCAGGCTCCAATCGTTCAAGGTTCAGTCATTCCAAACTGCCGTCAGGGTCGTTCCCAACAGCTCGAGCGGTGAGCTCTTCGGAGCTCCTTGGTCGGACCACGATATTGCAGTAATTCCCGGTGTTCTTCCGCTGCGTCAGACTACGGGACACTACAACCTTCAAGCATGGTTTACTGTGTATTTTTCAGCCAAGAGTGTCCCCCCTGAACCCTGTCAAGGTGTGGGAAAGAGGAGGACAAGGATCGGCAGCTAGGCCGTCCATCAACGCCCTATTTTGGACGTAAGTGACTAAATTTGCGAGACATCAGAGCGGACCACCTTGGCCCAGGGATATTGGCGGGCATTACTACGTACCTTTTCAATTCAAAGACGCCTTTTGGTAAGGATGTGCTGCGAAATGTGTACATCTTACTCCGCCAGTTCGGGCCATCCAAGGACCAGCACATTAGACCTACAGTGTATGTTCGGTAGACCTACCGTGTATGCTCGTGTCTGGGAAAGGTATGCGAAGCCGGCTTGATCATTGGCTGCAGACTGGTGAGTTGCTCCTCCCTAACTCCGGGGAAAAGGTACCCCAGCATCCGCTTGGGGACGGCATGTCGAATGAAATGCTGCATTTCCTAATCTCGCATTGCTTCCCGTGCCAGGAGAAGTTCTGAGACCGGCTGGCTGGCTGGTTCGTTACTTGGAAAACATGCCACATTGGTAACGTGCAGCTGCAGCTGCTGTGGTTGAGCCAGAAGAAAAGGGACATCTCACATTTGCTAATCCCAGACCGGAGTCAGAACCGGGATTCATCATTCGCAATCTGCGTGGAAAAAGCATGGGGGGCGAGCCGCATCCCCTCATCTTCACTCAAGTGGAAAGCCAGAAAACCTTGTCTGGTTGATCACTGCCTGATATCGATGGATCGATAACCAGCTTTAGCGAGACAAAGGGGTTCCTTCGGGTTGGACATCACCCTCTTTAAGGACCGCGAGACCAACCACTTCTGGCATCGCTACTCGTCCTAAACCCTTCTGCCGTGTGGTACCGTAGCTGTTAGGCGATGGTCGCGGTCCGAACCGTCTCTAGCAACCTTTACTTGCTCTTTTTTGAGCAAAGGCGTCGATCACTTGACACGAATGCATATACAATCAGACGGGGACTGCGCCTGAACTAGAGTGATCGTCCGAGATGTTCATGTCAATCACCAGACACTTCAACCGGAGGCTCTTCCTGTCCGTCCTCCTGATCGCCGTCTCGCAGTTCAACTATGGCTTCGACAACCAGGCCTTCGCCCAGACACAGGCCATGGACGCGTTCCAAAGGCAGTTCGGCACGTATAACCCCAAGACGAAGAAGTACGGCTTCCAAGCCTACTGGCTGTCGCTGTTCAACAGTTGCCCGTATGCTGGGTTCGCCGTCGGACTGTATGTGGGCAGCCTGGTGAGCGCTAGATGGGGCCGTCGCATGGCCATGTTCTCCATGAGCATCTACGCCCTCGTCTCGGCCACCATTGTCGTGACGGCTCAAACGCCGGGCCAGATCATGGCTGGCCGGATCCTGAACTGTGAGATGCCCCGACTTGCTGTGCATGTGGCTTCGACAACCCCCAAGCTGACGAGTAGCCCTGGTCAGATGTGTACATTGGCATGGAACTCGCTACTGTCCCCGTGTTCCAGTCGGAGATTGTACCTGCTCCTGTCCGAGGTCTCGCAGTCAGCACGTACCAGCTGAGTCTCGGCTGTGGAGGCCTCGTCATCAACGGCATCGCCCACGCGACGAGCACATTCAAGGACCGACGAGCATACGCCATCCCCTACGGCCTATTCTACGTCGTCCCCCTGATCATCATCAGCCTGATCTGGTTTATCCCTGAGTCGCCGCGATGGCTGATGACTGTTAATCGCATGGACGAGGCTAGAGCGGCGCACAAGAAGTACCGCGAAGGGACAATGTCGGACGAGGCGATCGAGCTCGAGTTCAACCGGCTGCATCAAGCGCTGCTGGACGAGCCGGAGCAGGGACGCACGGTGGAGCTGTTCCAGGGAGTCAATCTCAAGCGAACCGGTATCGTGGTTGGCATGAACTTCTTTCAGCAAGCCACTGGCCAGGCGTTCTCGTCGCAGTATGGGACTCTGTTCGTCAAGAGCCTCGGGACCGTAAACCCGTTCGATATCGCAGTCAGCAACAGCGCACTTGGCGTCGCGACCATGATCGTCACGCTCTTGACTGCTGACAAGATAGGTCGGAGGTAAGTCGGGCGTGTCAACGCTTGTTTGACTCGGATCACTCGGCTGACCACCAGTCACCCAGGTACATGCTCCTGTCCAGCGCCTTCGCCCAAGCCGCCGTGCAGTACATCATGGCAGGCCTCGGCGTCCAGAATCCCGTGTCGTACGGGCACAAGTCCGGCGAAGTGGCCATGCTGATGTTCTTCTCCGTCGCCTTCCTCTGGGCCTGGGGGCCGCTCACCTACGTCGTCACGACCGAGCTACCGGCCCTGCGCCTCCGCGACAGGTCGCAGCGCGTTGCGTCCATCGTCAACATCTTCATGAACTTCCTGGTCAACTTCACCATCCCGTACCTGATGAACGCGCCGTACGCCAATCTGGGCGGCAAGGTGGGCTTCATCTTCGGGAGCCTGGCGGTGCTGGCCTTTGTGTTTACGTACTTTTGCGTGCCCGAGTGCAAGGGCCGAAGTTTGGAGGAGATCGATCGCATGTTCCACGATGGGGTTCCGATTCGGAAGTTCAGGACGCATCAACACATCCCGATCGAGGTCGATGCTGTGAAGATGGACGAAGGGAATCTGGAAGAGGGGAAGACCGCGCATGTTAGGGCCGTGCCGCATGAGAAGTCGGATGTTTGATTTCATACAGTAGGCCACGTATGCTTTTGTCTTACCCTTCGTGATAGCCCAGCGGTAGCGATCACTTCAGGAGTTTGCCTTACTTTGCTAGAGTGGGAATATTTCGAATGACACATGTTATGGTAGCTTTCTTGTAATGAGGTCTCATGAAGGTAGTAGACGACTTCTAGGTTTCCCAATGGGCAATTGCTAAGAGACCCCAGGCATGTATAACTCACAGATTGCGATCTTAACTCCAAGGCGATCGTTAATGTTGCACGGCGTTTTGTGAAGCACTCCAGAGCAGCGACCCTGGCAGTTGCTGTGACACTTTAACGGTTTACGGTGCGGATAGCAGAGGTGATAAGATCCGCCCCAAGCTAGAACCTATACCTAGGAGCTACTTTTGCGACGTCAATCCACTCCAGCCCACACAACCCGAGCATCGATCCGAGTCAAGACTCCAAAGCGCGCATTGAATACCACAGTTTCCGGCTGCCATGTTTCTTTTCTCTTTCTTCTAGATTGTTGTGCACGCCAATGGACGAAACGCAAGAAGAGTAGCCGGTCCCTTACCCTCCTCCAAGCCGGTCCCCCTCACTCCTCTTCCCCTTTCATTTCTCACACTCGTTGCCGACCCCCCCCTGTTCCAACCACCACCCCACGATGCCTCCGAGCAATCCGAAGACGAAAGCATCCTCACCGCCGGACTACCAAGCCATAGCCGCACAGTATGCCGCCGCGAAAAGAATCAAGGATGCCGAAGACGCGAGCCGCTCGCCTCAGCAGATGCTAGACGAGCAGAAGCGGCTGTCCGAGCTCGAGACCCGGAAGGAAGCCCTCAACGCGAAGCGCAAGGCCGGCTTCGAGCGGCGCTGGTGGTGGGCCGTCGGGTTCTGGACATGGATGCTGTGCATCCACGCCGTGGGCATCGCCTACTTCACGAGCGGCTTCCTGCTGACGCGGCTGGTGCTGGACGAGAAGTCGAGCTGCGGCGTGACGCCGCTCAACAGCTCCGTTGCCGTCCTACCGGACTGGCCGGGCAAGGGAACGGTCGACGGCGGTTGCTGGCACCCCAAGACGTTTGAGAAGGCCGTGGTCATCTTAATTGATGCGCTGCGTTACGACTTTACTGTACCGGTCGAGGACGACGCTCTTTTCCACAATGCGTTTCCGTTTCTGTACAAGACGGCCCTCGAGTCGCCGAACAATGCTTTCCTCCGGCCGTTCATCGCCGACCCCCCAACTGCTACACTGCAGAGGCTGAAAGGCTTGACTACGGGGACGCTCCCGACCTTTGTTGATCTTGGCAGTAACTTTGCCGGGAGCGCGATCGAGGAGGATAATATTCTGATGCAGCTGCGGGATGCTGGGAAGCGGATTGTGCATCTGGGAGATGACACTTGGGACGCGCTCTTTCCGGGCTACTTCGAGGCCAACCTGAGCCACCCTTACCCCAGCTTTGAAGTCCACGATTTGCACACGGTAGACAACGGTGTTCTCGAGCACATCTTCCCCCTTATGGAACGGACAAGCGAGTGGGATATGCTGGTCGGCCACTTCCTGGGCGTCGACCACGCAGGGCACCGCTACGGGCCGGAACACAAGGAGATGACCAAGAAGCTCCAGCAGATGGATCGGTTCGTCCAGCAACTCGTTGAGACGCTCGATGACGACACCCTGCTTGTGGTCATGGGCGACCATGGTATGGACAGCAAGGGTGACCACGGCGGCGAGAGCAACGACGAGGTTGAGGCGGCGCTGTGGATGTACTCGAAGAAGCCCGTCTTCGGCAGAACAAACCCTGACTTTGTCACGCCCCCGGCCACGGCGAAGATTCGACCTGTAAACCAGATTGACCTGGTGCCGACATTGTCGCTGCTTCTCGGCATTGCGATTCCGTACAATAATCTGGGCCATCCGATTGCCGAAGCATTTGCTGGACCGCGTGGTGATGCTTGGGATAATCTGGCCGCTGCCTCGCGGATATCCGCCGCCGGTATTAAGCGGTATCAGACTTCGTATTTTGCTGCGCGCGGTATCGATCAAGCTGCGACTCCTGGGTCGCCCAGTGACCTGTGGGATAAGGCCGAGGCATCCGTGAGCGGGAGCAGGAAACCGGACTGGCCTGCTGTCTACGCCGCTTTCTCGGCGTATCAGGAAGAGACGCTGGCGCTGTGCAAAAGCCTGTGGGCGAATTTCGACCTTGTGAACATGGGAATCGGCATCGCTATCACGGCGTTGGGTGTATTGGTTCTGTTGGTGTACGTGTCCAGGGATGAGGGTGATGACGACGCCGTTGTCGACGACCTGGAGCTCGACTTTGCTGAACAGAAGCTTGAATTGGAGGGATTCAAGGCTGATGAGGCAGTCGATACGCCATATCAGGGTCTTGATAAGAGTCTTGTTCGGGCGGCGTTACTCGGTGCCTTGCCTGGTATCGGTGGAGGTGTGCTCAGGGCATTCATTTCAGGCGCCGGCGACTACTATCGCGGCGCCGGATTTGCGGCCCTGACTAGCCTCGCTACGGTCTCGGCCACATTGTTGGGAGCAGGGAAGATGCTGACGAATCTCTTGCCGTCCTCTTTCTTTGGCTGGCTCTCTGTGCTGTTCACCGTCTCTCAGTCGGCAGGCTTTGCTTCCAACTCGTTCACCATCTGGGAGGACTCGATCCTCTTGTTCTTCACCACCACATTCGGCGTCGCTAGCGCCCTGTACGCCCTGAGGCTGCCGTCTCTTGCCGACCGCTACATGGCCATCTACCACTCCGTCCTCTTCGCCATCCTAGGTCGCCTGGCCTCCTACTCGAAAGTCTGTCGTGAAGAGCAGATGCCACACTGCACCTCGACCTACTACGCATCCGCCACCTCCTCGACATCGGCCGGTTGGCAACTCGCCATTCCCTTCACCATCTTCTTCATCCTCCCTTCTATCGTAAAGGCCTACCTTGTCCCCACCCGCTCCTACGAAGGTCTAGCACCGACCTGGATCGGCTACGTCTTTCGCACCGGCCTCTTCATGTCTGCGGCCTATTGGGCCATCGACGCAGCCAACAACGGCAACTGGGTCCCCGGCCTGCCCGAGCTGGCCTTGAAGAGCCTCTCCGTCTATGTCGCCCAGGTCGTCCTAGCCCTCGCCTTGGTAGCCGGCACGACGGCCTTCGTCTGGGCGCCGCCCTGCGTTTCCATCTTTACCCAGGCAACCAAGTCCGGCAGAGCGCAGGTCACCGTTCTCGGTTATGGCAACGCCAACGGCGCGAGGTATCTGCTTTTGCCGTTGAACATCATGGGCGCCTGCTTCCTCCTCTCCAAGCCTATGGGTGGCGGTGCCCTTGCTCTGATGCTCTGGCAGATCTTGAGTCTGATCGAGATCCTCGACCTTAACGCGCTGACCGCCTCCACCATCGGCCCCATAATGCTCGGCCTGCTAGGCAACTTCTACTTCTTCAAGACGGGCCACCAAGCTGCCCTGAGCAGCATCCAGTGGGACAGCGCCTTCATCCCCCTCTTCACGATCCGATACCCTTGGTCGCCCGTCGTCGTGGTGCTCAACACATTCGCCGGCCAGATCCTGGCGGCGACCGCCCTCCCGCTGGTGGTGCTCTGGAAGACGAACCCCAAGCGCAAGGGAACGCTGGACGCGGTCAGCCGCGCGCTGGGCGTGTTCGTGAGCTACTTTGCGGTCGAGGCGCTGGCGACCATGGCGTGGGCGGGACACCTGAGGCGGCATCTGATGCTGTACAGGGTGTTCAACCCGCGTTTCATGCTGGCGGCTGTGCTGCTGCTTGTTGTGGATCTGGTGGGGATTTTGGTGGCGCTTACGGGCGTGAGGAGCAACACGCATGCTGTTAGTGAGGTGTTTGGGTGGTCGGACTAAGAGAGAGTGACCGGGGGGTTTGCAACACGGCCACAAGACTATCACACCGCGCAAAATCTGCACCAGAAACCGCGCGCGGAGAGAGTCGTCATAAGGGGAACCATACAGCAGCGAAACCACACCGAGCCCAGAAGCAAGTTTATCCGTCCTGACGCTGCATCGCTCCCGAAATAAGGTATGTCAAGAGGGATAATCCGCGGAGATGGCGGTTCAGGGTGGCTAGTCGGGGAGCCAAAACGGCACACTCCTCAGGCAACACTGCTTTTCAGCGCTAGATGGGAGGGGGCGGAGGACGGATGATTTGGAGACTTAGTATCTCTCAATATATAGACTCGGACTATAGAACAACAAAAGATACCCTTGTGTGTAAGGTATAGTGCACATTTGTTGTAGCTCAAGGCTTGTCAGTGTGGCACACCGATACACAAGGTCAAGATCACAGCCATGATGAGACGGCCACAAGAGTGGATGAACCAGTGGGAGTGAATAGTGTGAGCTTGCCCACGTTGGTAGCTTCCAGGCTGTCGACTGAGCATCTTGCTACCGACAGGATCCCGTAACCCGGCGACATATGCGTACCTAATCAGACACTATCAATACATTCCCACGCAGCCAACAAGCACTCCCCGCCCAGTTATCCCGCCAGCTCAGCGTATGGACCGGTTCCCCGCCTTCTTCTCATCCCCGAACCATATCATTGAGCTCCGATGCCTTCCTTCCACCCGATGGGTATCAGCGCAGCAGCAACCTGATCCACGCCCCGTTCCGTAGCAAGGAGGTTGAACTGCGAGGCCGCGTTCCTCGTGTCCGCGACCTCGACCCTGATGCCCAAGCTGGAAATGTGTTTCCTCACCGCCGGGCTGAGGGGCCTCATCTCCGGACCGAGGCCGAGTATCAGCAGATCTGTTTCCGGCCACTAAAGGTTAGCATCTTCCCCTCGCCTGTTTGACCTTGTCTTCCCCCCTTCAAATAGAAAAGAAAAAAGGCATCAACCTACCAGGCCGCGGCCAAACAAGCCCCAACACCCCAAAAGCGCGCTGTAACACCTCCTCCCCGCCTTCCAAATCCCACTGGCCCCTAGCATTGACCAACTTCTTCTTCTCGTCCTCCCAAGGCCGCCACGCGAACGCCTCCCCGCCCACCAGCAGCGCCCCGGACCCGCCGCCTATCGTCACGGCCCCGTCGCCGAGCACGAAGCCGTCGGGCAGGCAGGCGTCGATCGAGGTCGCGGGCGCCGGGGTCTGGCCCAGCACGTCCATCCGCGCGAAGTCGGTGGGAGGGGGCTGGTCCGGGACGGGCTCGTTGAAGCGGCTGTGGGCTTGTCGTCGGGGAGGGGAGGGGGAGGTGTGTAGGCTGGCGGCGTGGGGGTGGAGGAGGATCGGGGCGGAGAGGTGGCGAAAGGAGGAGGAGGTCGAGGTAGGTCGTGGATGGAGGGCGGCGCGGAGGGCGCGGGATGCGCTCCGTAGAGCTGGATAGAGTGGATGAGGCATGTCTCTCTTATTATGACGGCAGGCGGTTCATTGGGGCGCGTTCATGGTCTGGCGAGGCAATGGATTGCTGCAGCGTGGGAGTGTGGAATTGGTACCGAGTCTAAGTGGTTGCGATGAAGCTTTGGAAATTTAGACGTCATTGCACCGTAGACGGGGACTTGCAACATTGACGAAAAACCCCATATGCACCACACAATCAGTCTACCATGTATTCATCTACTGCCACGACATGTATTTAGGCTCATACAATCGGATAGTGGCATTAAGAGCAGCGAGAGTAGGTGCTAGTTTGCATGGCGAAATTCGAACAGCAGTCGAAATCGAGCTCAAATGGCAGAAGGATTGATATTCATTGCTGAAGCCGGTGGAGGACTGCAACCCTCAGGACATGACATCCTCACGGGCAAGGGACATACACTGAGTTACGCCCGAAAGTCCTGTATCATTTCCGAACCCTCGAAGACGACGGGAAAGAAGGCAGCTCCTTATTGACAGAGACCAAGCCGAACCACGGCTACTGACTGGATAAACGACCATGCAGCCCTGTTTTCCATGATGTGAACACCGTAGCAATGAAAAACCAACCCTTTTCCCCCCCAGTTCCGTTTCCTCAACAAGGCCCTCCCTTTCCAGACGATCCGCTTATTTCTTCTTCTCGCTGGAGGTCTGCTCCTTGAGGACCTTCTTGACGATCTTCTGCTCCTCGATCAGGAAAGCGCGGACGATCCTGTCGCGGACGCAGTTACCGCATCTTGAACCACCGTATGCGCGCTGGACAGTCTTCTTGGGCTTGGAGATCTGGGAGTACTCGCGGGGGCGGAGAGCGGGGATCTGTGTATGGTGTCAAACGTTAGCTTTATCTGTTCCAAGTCCGGTATTGTCCGTTCCCGAAGGACGCAGCAACCGCAGGTGTCGTTAAATCGATATCGAAGTGTCGGCCAGGGATGGTGAAAACGTTTCACCAACTCAAACGAGGCAGGCAATGAGCCATCCACTCCATCGCTGCCTTCATGATCTGGCTTGCGCAACTAGGGATTCGACGTCGGCATCCGTCTCCGGATTTAAATCGTAGATCTGCCGAGCTGACACTTTCGTGCGTGTGTCCGTAGTTATCGTAGTAGTCCCGTCGTGATTGCTGCGTCCCTCCTCCGCACTCTTGCCATGACCAATCCTTCTCTGCTTCCAACTTGGGCTCGAGAGACACTTACGCCTGGGAGCTTGGTACCGCAGTCGCCGCACTTGGGAGCAGTGCCGCGCTTCTTGATGTGGAGGATCCGGGTATCACCACCGGGCGTCTTGATGATGCGTGTCCGGTTGGAGGTGGTGTTGTAGCTGCAGCAGAGTCAAACGTCAGCCATCATTCGAAACCAAGAGCTGGCCCTTTCCGTCTCTGGGGTTCGACTCACGGGTTCCGGCGACGGTACGCGACACGAGTGTGAGCCATTGCTGCGGTTTGTCGTGGGGATTGTCGGGTTGTTCAATCTTTCGGTCCTGCAACACGGGCTAGTAATTGAGAAGTTTGAATTTTGGTGTTTTGGGAATTTGTGTGGGCGAGAAGTGCGGCCCCACCCGCAGCTGGGCCAATCGAGCGTATTTAGCAGTCAAGCCACTTCACTGTGCACAGTACGGCAAGTGTGGCTTGGCAAGCGTGGCTAATGAGCGGATTATATAAGCGCCTCAACCGTTTTGCTCAGCGAGGCAATCACATAGGTGAGACTTGAGACTCGGGAGTTAGACATGGAAGAACACTCTCCCAGTCAGTTTATATAAGGATGCTACCTCGACAGAGACTCGTGTATTGCAGCGTTCAATATGTCTTCTTTCCTGCTGATTCAATGGGCTCGGGTTCCAGACCGAGGCCATGCATTATGCCTCTCACCCATAAGAGACCGACTCGCTCACTGAAGCTCCTATGCGTAATCAATGTCTCCTCAGTATAGATACCATACCTCCACAATCGCGGCCTAAATTCCCTCGAGGCCGTTCTCCGGGATAACTCGACGTCGGAATATGGTGCGATTGTAGTGAGCTCCAGCGAACGGTCTGAACTCGGACCTGGCACCGTGTCGGCCTGAGTCTGGTCCATGGAACCTTCGCCCGTCGTAGGACGGCTCCCAGCCCAGTAGTTTCCTAGTAATTGCAAGTCTGGATGACAGGTCTACGGGATACCGCCCAACCCAGGTGGACTGTGATCGTGTTCGTGAGAGGTGTCACTTTGCCCTCAGGGTTTCTTCTTCCTCAGCGTCGTCCAGTTCGGGTCGTCGGTCGCCCGCCAGGGCCGGATTCCTTTGGGCTTCGCCTCACGACTGGCATCGGCGTCGTCGAAGAGTTTCTTGCTCTCGGCACTCGTCACCGCAGTTTCGAACTCTGAGACTTCCTTGCGGGCGCTTGCCACTGATTGCTTGAAGGTTGAGACGAAAGCATCGGCTAGGCAAGCTGTTAACGTTTCTGGGTTTGCCTGCGAGATAAGACCATGCACAACATACGAGATGAACGAGCTGTACTAATCAGCCCGGCCATTCTTGGAATAGTGGTGCGGAGAGCTCTCAGCTGCAAGAAGTAAGGGTTAGTGATTAGTTGTTGCCCGCAACTGTTCAAGACCATCGCATCACACCTTGAGATGGAGCTCTCTGAGCTGTTCCAGTGACTCCTCGAGCCTCTCCTCTTCACGGTCGTCAACGGCGTCATCTTGCTTTTGCTGCACTGGGGCCATTCGATGGGGCTTCTGTTGATTCAATAAATCGGACTCTACTTCTATAGTGTGTCTGAAATGGGATGTTGTTGGATTATGGTCGAGGCGTGGAATTCTATTGTCGTCCGGATAGGTAGTTCCAAGCTCTAACTAGTGGTTAGAGGTACAAAGAAGCAGGAAAGAGCTGTGGTGGCGCTACCTTGGTAGTTTCCATTCCTGGCTAAAGCGCAGCTCGATAGATCTGCACTAGCGTCAACTTTAACCTGCGCACGAGGTAGCCGCGTCACAGGCACACAACTCGGTTCCACATCGACGACTCGAAAGGGCCCTTTCTGTCCAGTCCTTTTGAGCCTCCAGCTCGTCCGACACTGTACCTTATCTCGATCCAGTTTCCGGGGTATCGCTCGGGTAGCAGGACTCGACAAACCATTCACTGCGCGGCGGGACAGGATTCTCACCAGCGATTTTGGAGATCTGTTGAGGACCTTACGTTTCAGCTCGGCCAATCTTATGTACCCTCTGTGGAGGACCCAAGCACGGTGCAGCGCATCCTCGATCTGATCTTGCCAATCGAGACTCCCAACGACACGGTGCGAATTCCCTCACCACACACCCGCATCGAACTGCGACACATCATCATCCCCCCGCGCATACCTAGGTATTTTTGCTTCTCCGACTGGAGACGGGAATCGACTGTCGTGATACCATCGCGATAATAACTGATGGATCCTCCGGCATCCGGGCGCCGGGGAAGAAAGCGTGCACGCGTTTCTGAGGCTGAAACGTCTCCCAATCAGCAACAGCAGCAACAACAGCAGCAGCAGCACAACCCCGCGGTCTGGACCCAAGACGCTACTGTGCGCGGAACAGACCACGACACGGCCTCGCAGCAGCATCCCACATATACATCACAGCACGTCGACGTATCGCGTCTCTCGTCGCAGGTAGCAGTTACGGATGCCAACGGATTGATGAATGGCTACGCGACCGCATCCCACTCGCAGTATCCCAACACGTCACCACCGGTCACACACGCACCCGGCGACGTCCACAGCCTGCCCTCAGTACAGACGCCACAGCCACAGCAGTCGCAACAGCGGCGCAACAACGTAGGTGTCGTCCAAGAACAAGCGACCGCCGCTGCTGGCGGGACGCCGACCCTTAGCCTGAACCTGCACCAGGATGACCTAACAGCCTTCCCGCAACAGGACAACCGCATGGTCTACTTCAACGGCAACCCGACGCCGTCCACCACGTCGATAGCCGAAGCCGCCTCGGCGGCAGTGAGCCCGGCGCCCAACCGATCCTACGGCCTGTCCAACCTGGTCGCGAGCTGGCAGGCCTCTCCCATGCAGAATTCCGAATCCACCCCCACCAACACCATGAACACCAGCAACACTGCCGCGGCCGACACGTCCATAATGTCCCAAGCACAAGACCAATCCCCGGCAACCACCTACCACCAGATGCAAGTCCCCCAGGGTGCCATCTACGAGACCTTCGAAGACCTGCTCAAGACCGTCCAGGCCGCCGCCAAGGAGCAGGGCTTCGGCATCGTCAAGCTCCGCGCCTCCAACTACCGCAACAACAAGGCCACGCGCTACGACCTGGTCTGCGACCGCGGCGGCGTCAAGTACAACAGCACGGCCAAGAAGCGCAACCCGTCGACCCGCAAGATCGACTGCCCGTGGAAGGCGAAGGCGGTGTGCGAAGTACAGCTCAACAACCAGTGGCGGTTCAGCGTGCAGGAGGCCCACCACAACCACGAGCCCCGCGTGGCGGTGCCCGCGCCCGGGCAGGGGGCCGACAGCGGCACGCCGGTGAACCAGAGCCTGCGGACCATCGTCAACAAGATCGACCGCATGAACCACGACGTCAACGCCAACCTCGCGCGGGTGGAGCAGAGCATCGACCTGCGCTTCGAGGGGCTGGAGAAGAGGCTCGAGTCGCTGGAGGCGCTGATCCGGAGCAACGTGCTCGCCGCCGCGGGCGGGACCCCGAACATGGGCGGGCAGAGCATGCCGACGGCCAACATGGGCGGGGCCGCGCTGGGGAGCAACGGGCTGGCGAACGGGGGGATGAGCAACGGCGGGATGGGGAGCAACATGGGGAACGGGATGGGCGGCGCCATGGGGAACGGCATGGGCAGCGGCATGGGGAGCGGGGGGATGGGCAACGGCATGGTCGACAGCCGCATGTCCAACCTCGAGTCGAGGGTCAGCGGCCTCGAGCAGGTGGGCGGCATGGACATGTCGCTCATGGACGACGATCCGTCGTCGAGGAGGATGCCTCTGCTCTAGGGGGGCAGGGAAGCGGAATCCCTCGATGGGATTGCACCGGGAAGTGAGTCAACTCCAGATACTGAGGGCTTAGAGGATCGGGGCTGGTACAGAATGTTTGAGGAGAATCCGACGACGCGGAGGGCCAGGAGCCACTGAGGCGCACGACACGGTCTCTTGCGGCTGGGGATGGGATCACGAGTGCCACCTTGTGTCTCTTTTGGAACTCTGGCTTGCCGTGGTTATTAGACCACTTGCCGTGATGGCATCGTGCTGCGTTGGTTTGCTCTGGGCCAAGAGAGCGCGCAGAGAGCATATGGGCGGAAGGGAATGTACGAGCGAGGTGTCAGCTGCTGACATACGAACGGGATGCCACTCGTGAGGGTAGCGCGCCAGTGGAACACACGACTATGAAAAACAGAATGGGCGTCAGGGAATCAAGGGTTGTCGGGAGCTGCGAGGCAGCGGTCATCTTTCGTTTTCCGGGACGATGGACTCGCCTCGTTAGGGGAAAAAGGGATATTCTTGCGGCGTTTGCATTACAGGAGAACTAAGGGGGGCGGGCGGCTGGCGGCGCACATGTGCATGTCTCTCTTCCACAGTTAGGTGGGAATAACCTCTCTTTGCTACGGGGTATTAGGGAAGGGACGAACTGGCCGGCGCCTCTGTGCTTGTGGCCTCATTCCCCCCAAGGTATACTAGCTTAAAGGCGTTGATGACCCATTGGTCGTGCCCTGGCGGTCTAGGTGGCGCTCTGGAGGAGCCTTGTACGTGTTTGGTCGTATATTATCTGCGGATGTAGGCAGGCAGCGCCATCTGCTGGTCTCGCCCAGCTGCACAGTGGTCAAGGGGGGAACTGGCGGCGGTGTATCTGTCTATAAAAGCGCATGTGTCTATACTGCCGAGCTGCTGTGATAGAAAAGCTCAAACGTCTGCCTCTTGAACCTACCATACCTCAACCGAGCCATACTGTGATTCTAGGACGTACTTGAGAAAGTTCAAAAGGTTATCGTTGGCCTGTGATGCTCGCATGTTGACTCTTCATCTCTTCATCCATCCCGATGCTTCGTCCGTCCTAGCCATCCCGCGATACACAAGTTCAGGCTCAACAATAGGACTGATGCAGCTTGCATCAGCTGGCTCGCCGAGGTAGTACAGGTATTAAAGCACGGTAATATTTAGACCAACATGCTCGCGCTGGGGCCATGTGGTTGAGCGAGGGTAAAGCATACCATGGTGCGGATTCGTCATCCACCAGAAACAGATCTGTTTGATCTGCAAATACAAGCTTATACCTTGGCATGTCGATGTTCCGAACATGACGCCGGGCCGAGACTCAGGCACGACCTGCTGAGTCGTCGGATGTAACGGTTGTCAGCAATAACACACAGTATCAGGCTTGCGAGAAGGCCTTGTTTCCATTGCCGCCGGCTTATGATGTAGGCGTTGTCGTGCGATCAACTGGGTAATCTGACAAAAGCAAGCCGGAAACCCTGCGTCGCTGGGAGGCTCAAGGAGCTTCCCTTGGGGTTCCGAGAGCTATAGCAGACACTTGTTGCTGGATCCCACTCATGTTTCGTCCCTGCAGTGGAAGCCCAAGGGGAAACTAAAAGAGCCCTCACATATGCTCATCACCCGAACGAGGTGCATGTTTGGAGAGCTGCTGCAGCTTGCAGCGGAACGAGAGCGATCCCACACGGGACCACCGGCGTCGTGGAAACTGTTCCCGCCAGGGTGACCCGGCGGCAATACCCGTCATGGGGCGTGCGTGTGTGTTGGCAGACTTGGGTGTAAAGTGTTCTTGCGCTCGGCGCAACGAGGCATTGGCTGATGAGCGAACATCAGGAGAATGCCAAGGTATATCGTGATGGAATGACAGTCGAGTGGCACAGTTTCGAGAACAAAAATCGGACGCCATTGTCCAAGACAGGAAGGTAGAAGAAAGAGTATGACGATAGTCTCCTGCGAGACAGGTTGGGAGAGCGCTTGTAAATCTCTGAATCAGCAGCAGGTCCGAATGATCAACGAGATTGCGCTTAATGCGTTCATGCGTGGAAGTTCGCGGCTCGTGGGGAGCTGTCGTCAGCCTTGTACAGCCTGAAGGTATTGCTTCCATGACTTGGAAAGGAGAAGGCGGTCCCGGGGGTGCACTGCCCGGGGCACGGAACTGAGCACCAAGTTGGTCGGCGAAGATCTAATGCTACACTGTAGGGACGATCTCCGGTGCCGGTGAAATATGTACTGTACCACGTCAGTACTTCTGGGGAACATTGCCCGAGAGCTTCCCCTATTGGTAGGTGCCCCTGAGGTAAGGCAGGCCGTTGAAGCTACCTTGTTCCTGCGCTGCGGCTGAGGTAGGGCAGACAAGGGCTTCGAGACGGGATTGCTGACCGGATTGTCGGGAGGTGGCTTGTTGTTCTCTCCATGGAAAGCGACCCCACACATCACAAGGGCTTGCGGCTGGACGCCGATCAAGTTGGCGCTATGCAGAATCAAGCCACACTTCCCGCCTCTGTGCGGGAGTCTCATCTCGTCGCATTGATGGCTGCAAAGACTATCGAGCTCCGTTCCGAGAGAGTGGGCTTCGGCTGAAATTGCTTCGTAATGCAGCTGTTGATGTACTTGTACTGTACGTACATGTACATGTGCGTCGGCGCCGGTTACTAGACTAGTAGTTAGGGGCAGTGGAAGCCATCTCAGTCAACAAAGAGGAGCATATGCTTCGCGGTCCTGTGCGAATATGGCTGGAGCAACACCACAAATGGTGCGTATGCTGGCAAGCCACTTCACCGTGGCGCAATATGAATGACAAATATGGCATTCGTCGATAGCTTCCACAGTATAGTGTCAAGGATGAGAGATCTCAGCATGCTGGTGTGATTTGGACGTTGCAAGGGGCGTTTCCGCAAGCTCAAAACGTAGATCAGGAGTCTCGGATCATGAGCCGAACAACAAAAGCGTTGCATCGTCCAGGCCAGGGCTGCCAGGGTCCTGGATACACTACAGCCGCATGCGCAGCGCATACGTACACTAGCACGTATGTATCTACGTACATACCACAGTACATACACATCTGGCCAGGTCTAGGACAGGGCCTGTTACCACCAGGCCGGGGGCCGCGAAGATGCCCGATGCAGTTTTTTTGAAGGACCTTCAAGGCAAAACTCCATCGCGTCCAACAACCGGGTATCCGAACAGGTCTGCCGATCCGAGAGATCGATGGCCACAGATGCAGATGTGCGTGACCAAACAAGCGGACTGTTGAAGTGGGAGAGACACTGCTGAATACCACCGAAGTCCAGATCGTAGTTTCCGTCAATCGTCATACCTATTGTGGAGCATCCCCGCTCGTCAGGTACCAGAATGTTTCAATTGGCTCCTCGGAGTTCGGTACGTACAAAGTGCAGTGCTGGAGCTGGAGAACAACCTCGATCTGGAATTGTTCAAAAATTACTTCTCCCTACCTTACGTATCGTTGAAACGGCGAGATAACCGGCACGAGCTGACGATTGCACTTAGACTAGCAATCGAGTGGTGTTGAGATTGGAAATCACGTCCGAAGCCCCATTGTCCCTGGCCTACGAAGCGAACCAGGTCGGTTGGATCCGCACCGGCTCCGAAGAGGACTCGGGCGGTTGACGTCGAGCATCTTGTGAGCGTTCAGGTGTACGAATAGGTACCTAGTCCTCGTACTGGTACACAGTCAAGCCAGGCAAAAATAGATCAGGGCCGTTTCTTTCCGCTCTTGGCTCGCTCATCAATTGCCTGACCAGCATTGCATATTGCAGCGCTAAGGTAGGTAGGTGCTCGCTCGGGCATTTCCATCTGAGTGGGCTGGGACTGTTGGTTGACCGGGGGCTGAGCAACAAGGGAGCAAGCATCACGGAAACACCGTCAAATAAACTCATCACTGGGAGGGGAGCTATTATCAGCCTCTCCCGTCGCCCTCAGATGGTGGAACCCCTGGTCCGCGCGCTAGAAGCAATTTCAAGCCTTCTAGAAAACCGAAATCACGTTAATCTTGCTTTTGGTGGGAGCATAAGATGCCCTTTAATTGCAAGGTTCAAATGAAACGCGTTTCCTTCATGCGTATCCGCCATGAGCCTCCACAACCTACACCTCGGTCATGCTTCTCTTGTCCACCAGACAGCGCCAAGCATCGCCTTCGCCGACCTTCGCGACCAGTCAGAGAGGCCGTGGACCTGTCGATCTTGTTGGTCTAGTTGACTGAAGGTCAGCCCGTCCCGAACCTAACAAGAGGCTACGTGGCGTACGGATGGGCCCTCCGTAAATCATCCGGGCTTTCAGCACGTCCGAGCAACAAGCAGCAGCATGAAAACCCAATTTGAGCTCCGCGAGATTGCGAATCGTACCTGTCCCTCATTGCTTGCTTTGCAGGCTTCGGACGGGTTCCAGAAGCTGTCAGCATCTGGTAAACTCAAACGCCCCGTGGTTAGTCTGGCCGATTGGGAGTCATCCTTGGCTGGAATTGGAGCCATGGCCTCCGCGGGACATCACCAAAGCACGTCGAGTATCCGACCCTACGGCACCAATAAGGCGTCAATAATCCTCTCCGTGGGCTCAAATCTGACATGCAGCCTTCTCAGGGCCGTCCGCAGACCTGTCCGGGGTGCAAGAACCACCTCCTGGCCTAGTTGGGGACCCCCTTTCGCGCTCGCGACGGTTTTAGCAGACTTCACTGGTTTCCCTTGGTATGGTTGTCCCGGCGGTTGTGCCGACAAGTGTACAGATAGGTACTTCTGAGCTATCGGAAGGCCCTTCTCCACTCGATGGAGTTGTGTTTTCGCCGTCGAGCCGCGGTCGGGCTTGTCCTCGGATGGAAGAACGAAAGCATCGTCAGCCTCGCCAGAAAGGATGATTCCAGACACCCTCTACTTGACTTCTTCTATCCCTTTTTCCGACTAGACTAGTGTCCGACATGGCCTGTTTTCGGCAATCTTGATGTCTGAACTGCGGATGCCCGTCCTATCGCGTGCCAGTGCTGCGATCTCGAAGCGGCGTTTCTGATATACCTCCCCTTGTCCTGATATAGCCCTCCACCAATTCCAGAAAGCAACTGTCCCTTTTCGATCTTTGGTCACCATTCCCCACTAGCAGGCTCCTCACGGCAGTCCAGAGAGGCCCTGGCTAGTGGGGTGCCTGTTCAGTCAAGCAGAAGACGTCGCAAGTACCGTCGTGTACCATGCACCTCGTCATTCCCCTCGTCGAGCCCTCCCAACAGGTGACTCTTGGTGTGTGCGCCCTTCCCCAGCCCACACTTAAACACTTGGGGCCAGCAGCTGTACCCATTACCGCTGTCAAAACAGGGCAGATTAGATTGCTGGCAGCGTTAGTACATCATGCTCCCCTCCTTCCCCGTGGTGCCCGTCCATTACGTGCCGTGCTGCTGGCAAGGCAGGGGCCGCTGCGAGTTGTGGTGTTGTCGTTACTGGTCATTCGCTTGTCGTGCTCGTCTCCAACTGCATGGGAGACCTTGTTTCACATTTTATTCTCCATAGTGCCCTGGCCGTTTTGTGTTGTTCCATGCGTTTTCCAGAGCCCTCTCTCTTTGGACCGACTGGGCAGGGCTGGTAGACTGCTTTGGGACAAGCCTCCCGGGGTTGCTCGAGTTCGTTAATTTGGTGGACCAAACAACCCTGTCTGCTCAAGCAAGTGCTGCTGGCTGTCATGCCCCCCTTGTCGCATCGCAACACTTCCAGCTGGGGCCTGGTTCTATATCCGGCAGCCAGACCATGGCATAAGATCCCCAAATTATGCTACCGTCATCGTTGGGCAAAGTGACTTGGCTCTCCGCACACTCTCGTCAGGAACAGCCTTCGTCTCTCGCACAGGGCAAATCGCTTATTAGGTGCTTTATAACAAACCTACTCCCCTTCCCAGCATTTGAGCCGCAGAGTCTTGTTTGATGCCACCGTCCATCTACACGGCAACGGAGATCAGACGATATAATGCGTCCCATGTCCAGACCGCCCTGTTCTGTCTGATTCTTGCTCTGCCATATGCTAGAAAGGGATACGATACCTCGTCGAAAAGTAATACCTGTTACGGAGAGGACGCCAACGCGGAAACAACCCGGCACATCGCATCGACTCGTTCCTTGATTTATCACGACACGGACTGTTACTGTTGAGGACGGGCTCGCTTGGTTGTACCGTCGCTGAGTAGCTAGGTTGGCTTTACTGTATCCTGCGGACACAAACGGCGCCACCTGCAGAAGGGACTTGACGGAAGGACCCTGCTACCCACTGAACTGCCGCATGGAATGCCACCCACCGCCTAGTATCGAACGATACCCTTCACCTGGCCCACGGCGCATACTCTTTATCTCAGCCATCAACATCACACCTGCCCAAAATACCGAAGACTCTTTCCCTCCGACGCTGCGGGAAGCCAGAGTCGAGACGCTGGACGCCTTTAGAGAACACCGCCCTCTCCTTCCGACGTAGCCCCGCGGGGCCCCCATCTAACAAATTCTTTCCATACAGAACCCGGCGACCAGCCAGAGCGGTTCGCTCTGGCGGACCCCATGCATCGGAGACACGCTGGCGGGCAACTACCGAGTAGGATCGGACTACAATGTCGATTACTCGCCACAGGACGCGCATCCGGTCGAGCAGAGCCAACATCACCATCACCCAAACCCCTACGAGACCCATCACCACCGATCCACTCTTGGCCATGGCGGCCCTGCTGGGCTGCACGACCAACCGGAGCATCATCACCAGCAGCCCCCGCACCATGGCATGGCGGCACACCACGCCGCGGCGCACCATCACCAGGTGTTGATGGACCCGGGCCACATGGGCGGGCATCCCGGAGCTCGCCACATGGGCCATCCGGGGCCTCAGCACTACGGCGCCCCTGGACCGTCGGCGCACTCTGTGGTGGCACCTCTGTACCCGTCCCTGACTCCAACCCATGGCGCAGGGAGTCTCAAACGGCAGCGACCAGACGAGCTTGACTTGTCTGTTCCCGGCATTCCGGATCTTCAGGAGAGCGACTTGGAATCGATCCAGCAGACGCCGATGGGTGCAGCCTATGCGCAAGCTGCTGCTGCTCCCACACATCACCATCACAGGCTCCCGGATACAGGCCCACCAAACAAACTAATGCGGCGCGAAGGAGATGGCGGAGGAGGAGCACCGAGCGTGGTAGGGCAAGCGGGAATGCCTCCGCCGGCACCTCGGCCGAGGGGCCCTAAGCTCAAGTTCACTCCGGAGGACGACCAGCTTCTGATCGATTTGAAGGAGAACAAGAGCTTGACATGGAAACAAATAGCCGACTTCTTCCCCGGCAGGTCGAGTGGGACGCTTCAGGTCCGATACTGCACCAAGCTCAAGGCAAAGACAACGCAGTGGACCGACGAGACAGTAAGTTTTTACCAGCTGTGTCTAGCACAGCTTTCTACAGGCGGAGACTATAGTGCTGTCATGGAAAGGCACTCCTTTGCTGACATGATACACCTGATTAGGACCAGAAGCTTCGCACAGCACTCCAGGACTATGAGAACGAGAAGTGGCGGATCGTCGCGAACAAAGTCGGTACCGGGTTTACGCCCGCAGCTTGCCGGGAGCGAGCAGCGCAGTTGTCGGGCGAGAACTTATAGCAATCAATGTCCCCTCCAGGAGCTTCGGCACCTGCGCCTGGGGACACCACCGTCTACACCTCGCAGCTTCAGTAGTGAGCTTACGGGAAGGGCAACATCCGAGAGCGACACGGAAGGCGACCACGATTAGGATCGAATGGGATCTTTGCAACAGACTCCACGCTCTCGAACTTGCTACAACAGCTCGACCTCTTCCGATGTCGACACCAACTGTTACTTGGGCACACAAGAGCGTCTCTTCTTTCTCTTCGCTCCTGTTCAAGGCCCCTCTTCTCCTCCCACGGTTACTATTACTTATTACTTCACACTTCACACTATACACTTTACTACTTGTTCTCCTATCTACACGACCGAGACGAAAGGGTGGGAGCAGATACCATTTAGAAGGCAAGGGAGGCGCAAACCAACTGGCTGATTCGGTCCTAAAGGCATCTGTGCTCTGGAGCATTTGATCACAAGCAGCGATGAAGCTGTCGACACTCTATAATTTTCCTTACTCTGCAACTCGGGGTTGGAGCGGTTCACTGGCTTTGTTGAGTTTAATACTAGAGATACCCCAGCTTGGCCATTGCTACTCGATAACCTTCACGTCTTGTCCTCTCCTTGTTTCTATGTCTCTACAATGCATCAGTTGGATCCGGGGCGGGGGGAAACCAATGTCTACATCCTAGGTGATGGTTGCCTCGACTTGAGGACAAGAGCACCCATCCCAAGCTATCTAATACACTTCACTTCATGTCTCTGTCACTACACTTATCGAGTGCGCGATGGAAAGGGGCCCACACGTGCATGACAAGGTATTCGAGAGGAAACCAAACAAGGAATGCGACACGACGCTGGTCAGTTTTGCCTTGGAGTCGGTAATCTCTCAAGCATCGTCAGAGACGGCTTGGAATTACGGGATGCACGATGGGCGTACTCTTCCAGGCATATCAGCACACCCTCTCCTCTCGGCACTTCATGTGCACACACGGGACTATACCCTTAATTTTACCTTCAGGATGTACCTGAATCTCGTGTCTGTGCCTGGCAGAAACGCAATATGTGTGCACTTGTGTTGTCTCTGCTATACTGATTCCAGTTTGCCTATTCTGAGCAATTGTTACCACGAAGCCGCAAAAAGTGGTACAGACAACCGTTGCTGAGACGTTGACTGCCGAAAGCTGCTGGACCAGCCACCTCCTCACTTCGATGAGTCCAGACCAGCCGTTTCCCAAGTCTCGACACCACAACACAGAGCACATTTTCAGCCACTCGGCCGAGAAAGGAAGGTCGCTCAGGAAAGTCACCGCTGCTGCTTCTTCTTCTTGTTGCAGAGCTCATCTTTGCTGGAGGTCGACTTTAACGCTCCTGCAGGGAGCACGGACAAGCGTACATGCAGCGGAGGTTTTTAGGACCACAAGAAAGCAAGATTCAAACGGCGATGTGCAAGAGCAGGGGCTGAGTTGGCCATAGCTTCTAGTCTAGATCGATCACTTTGCCGAACGCAAACGCAAGGGTTGGGTGTTGCTATCCGGCACCTTACGTATCGTCGAGATCGCTATCTTCTGCATGCACTAAGTTGTTACACATGTCGAAGCAGATGTCCGTAGCTTTGTCGTGCTCACGTCAAAATTCGGAAATACGCGACATTTGTCCTCGAACATCAAGGCTACAAAAGCCACAAACGGTTCTTCGGCGCCGCCAGCCACGAGATTCTAGGGCCAGAAAGCTCCCGGCCAGTCCCGCAAAAACGTCCCTAAACCACTTCGGGATCGCGGATTGCTCGGCTGCGGTGAAAGCTCACCTCACAGACAATGATATCATGGCCCAGCTGACGACAAAAACAAAAAGACATACCTACAATAGAGTCACAATATTCGATATGGGTGACGTGTTCCTGCAGCACGCACACAAATATGAAACAAACAGCTTTTCCCCTCACACTTCGCAAGACGGCAGAGCTGCAAGGTAACTTAACTGCCGTGAAGCGGGGTGGCTGGGCTGCCATTTTGCGACGTCGAGCTACCCCTGCTGCTGTTGCCTTTTCATCTTCCTCACAGAGCTGTAGCATGCCCACGGCGCCAAGGAGCTCCCTCTATGCCGATATCATGATATCGAGCGTTCTGCTGGCGTGATTCCCCACCGCGTATGGACACCTTGGACCGGGTTTGGTAGATCTGGTGTAAGCGAGGGGCCCCCTCAGCGGCGGAGATATGTAAGTTTGCTGTTTGCGATGCAATTGTCTAGGTTTTGGGGTCTCACACAGGACATGGCATGTCGGTGCGAGTAGCGAGACATCATCACCCATCACTGCGAGTGGCTGTTAATTGCTTCATGACTGCGAGATAAGCGGAAGTCTTGGCTAAGAGATCGAAAGAGTCTTCTGAACTTGGGGCTTCTGGTTCGGAAAGGGGAAATTCTGGACCCAATCGGGGATTTTGGGCCCCAATATGGCCTCTGTGGCAAGCTTCTTTCCATCCGCTGATAGTACCACTGCTTAAGCAGGGATTCGAGAAGTGAATGTCCCGAGTATATTGCCCGCCTTTAGAGAATAATGCTTCGGCCGAATACTCGCCAGCTGCTTCGCACAAAGGGCCGTCAAGAGGCCTGCCCACCCGCAATATATCACTAGTTTGGAATGCTGCAGGTACAGGTGGGCTTGGGTACCTCGGGGTACATGCCACTGGTATTGACTTCGATTGTGTGGGAATGAAAGCAGCAATTCACATACGGAGATCGCCACGGGAATAAGTGCAGTATTCCTGTTTTTGTGTCGAGCTGTAATGTCAGAATGAACACGCACACATCCAGTACCATTTTGTTGACGACCCTTCCTGAGTGGTAAATGTCATCCAGAAGCGAGCCACCGAGGAAGGCTGCCTTCTGCCCCAGGGCGCGTACTCGCCGAGAGATGTGCCCCGAGCTAAAGCGCGGCGCCTTTGGGAGGCCGGGAAAGGAAGAGTATACCAAGCCCTGCAATATCTGGCCGATTAAACAGGACAATGGCGTCAAGGGGGATATATAGCGCCCATTCTAACTGCATATCCAGGGCCGATATAGCGATCACCGTCTCCTCAACCGAGAAGGCAGGATGTTCTCCCGCACAAGCAGAAGAAGGAAACGTGAGTGCTCGGACGCAAACAAAGTCTCCCAACCAGTCGTTCCGGGCTACGGCCACGGGGTGAAACGGTGCCGTACCGGGGAGCAGTCTGCAAGAAGTGCGCCGTCTGATGCAGAATAGCTGTATTCACCGACGGGCGAGCCAGCCCCTCAAGCAGGAAGGACATTCGCCTGTCGCGATTGGTCCGTAAGCTGGGCAGAAGCCTAACCTTCTCATTGACCTTCTACTCGTGTTTATTGAGAGAGAGGGCAGTGTCCTGTCTTCACAATGGCGCCGGCAAGCACTTGACACTGACATTCCAACGTCGCAGCAAATTATAACCTCAAGCTCCCGTGCGGCCCTCGATGGTAGCAAGGTGGGCCGCCGTTCCTTGCAGGAGTCAGTGCTCTCCTGCCCACCGACCGCTCCTGCGTCTATAGCTTACTCAAGTATCACTATATTTGCTGTGCCTGATGTTGCTGTTAGGGCAGCGGGAAATATGCGCCGAGGTGGTCTTCATCCAAGATGACGCCCTCTTCCACAAGACGGATCACTGTCCTGTGACTGGTCATGTCAAGCCCCCCGCCCAAGTAGGCGGCGGTATCAGCCAGCCAGCCGTTGAACTCCCTAACCTCGGTCTGCTTTCCGGCGCTGACGTCTTGCAGCATCGAGCTTCTGTTGTCTTTCACTTTCTCCCCGACCGCATGTACCATCGCTTTCAGCCGTGGGGGCGAAAAGCGGTCAAGTAGCGCTGCTTGCCTCGCCTTGAAAGTCATTTGGTTGTCTGTGGCCTCGTCGCGGACAAGCATCCCGCGGCTGCTCTCGTCTCTAACAAGAGCTTGCAGCACACCGCTTGCTTCCATGACGAGTACATCCATCACATGGATGGTAGGACTTTCTGGCTTGGAGAAGAGAACGCCGTTCTTACACCGCAGTATAGCTGTAAGGGGGTTGATGACACAGTTGACGATGAGTTTCTCGAGCTGCAGTACCCATAGATCCGACCTGGACACTCTGCGAGCCTCAAGGTGAGGGGCTGACATGATCTGGCCCATCAGATACTCTGCACCAGCGGCAGTGTTAGGGTTCAAGCAAACTGGGCCCATAGCAACATCGGCCGGAGATGCATGGAGACTCTTAAAGGTGCCCAGAGACGTGACACCGTGTGTAGTGACACATGCGATCCAGTTGGGGTGCTTGCCCGACGGATACCGCGTGCTGTTGTACTCGAAGCTGTATGGCGGCCATAGCTTGTTCATCCCGTTCTGCACGAAGGCGACGGTCGACTCCTCGCTAAGATACCGACGCAGCCGGTCGACCTGCGGGAGGGCATCTGGAGCCTTGGTCGCCACGATCAGGTTCGAAATAGCCCTGCCTTCACATACTTCAGCTACCGGCCCTTTAACGGGCTTCTCCTCCGTCCACCATTCGATGTCAAGGTCATCAAGCCGCTCCGTGACCCCGGACCGGGTTATCTCAACGCCAGGCTCGGTCGCCCAGTGCTCGAGGAGGGATTTCTTGTGCACCACAAGTGTTATAGGTGGATGGTCAGGAAGCTGTGCTAAAGAGTGTGCGTAAAGTCTACCGAGATTGCCAATGCCAAGGATATGAATTCGTCGTTTCTCGTCGTCCGAGTCTCGAGGCGCTTTCTTTTCACGGAGCTCTCGCCCAGGTTGAGCCGGAAGGTTCTTCATGGACCATGAGTACAGCCTCGGCGCTGACGAGACATCTTGGACGATAGTCTCCAGCCATTGTGGCATTGCCGGACTAGCGGATTCGGTCACGCTGGCAATCATTCGGACGATGAGACGATTGGTGATTGAGAGGCCAGATGGACGAGGCAGCCAACGGAATGCCATTCCAGGTTCGGATCCGAGAAGGTCTTGATATGTGTCCAAGATCAATAATCACAGGAGAGACAGGAACGAGATATATCGCGATATTACTAGCCACCGACAAGAGTCATTGTCCTTCTCCTGGGCGAGGTAGAGTTGTCAGGGGCGTGAGATGAGGGTACCATGTAACTTTCTCGGAAGACAAAAGAAAAAGACGTTAAAACATCCAAAATCCGTCACAGAAGGAGCCCAGAATACTCAGAGCCAGAGGTACCAATTCTCATCGAACCTCTCCAGACCGTTGGACTTGAATTTAAGATACCGCAGGAGGTGGTCCTTACGAAGTGAGATCTCATTGCCAGGTAGGGGTCGTGCCAAGACTTTGAGTTCATAGCAGCAGCATCTGGCAGCTGGCAAAGTAACTTCAGTCCATTAAAGTCACCTGACAGCGCGGATTCTCGCGACGGAGGGAATGCGTCATCGCTTTGCGCCAGACATCGTCCCTTCGTTACCAGAACTCGAAGGTTTCTCGCTGCCTGGAGGGAAAGCCTTTCGGATAAAATAGGTTTCAAACCAACGACATCCCTTGGCAGTCCGGTCCCTTTACTTCATTCTGTCTCTCGATCGTATCATTCGCTTCATGAAATCGCCATGAGCTCCCCAGGCAACAATACGGAGCACGAGCCGGTTGCTGCCAGGAGCAACGATCGAGTCGCAGATGTACACGTCGATGCACCTACAGTCACGGTATCACCACCACCAGAGGCTGCAATCGACGAAGAGCATATGAACGCAGATGAAGAGTCCGCGCTAAGGAACCTAACCGAGAATGTTCGAGACCAAGACGACCTCGAGCGCGACATCAGCCTCCAAGCGAACCAAGCCCTGATCGAGGCCGAAGACAAGAAAGACCAGAAGCGCATCGAGAAAGCCGAGCTGACGAAGTCTCGACTCGCACAGCAAAAGCGTCTCTACGAGCAGAGGCTCGTAGCCACCTTTGTGCCGGGCCAGCGACAGCGCATCCAGCAGGAGATCGCTCGTATCGACTCCGAGATAGAGATCTGCGACAAGGACATCGCCGACTTCAATGCGCGCATCAACCAGCGACATGAGATTGGCGCAGATGACGACCTGGCGGCTGGTGCGGGAGGGAAGAAGCTACCCAACGAGACGCAGCGGGAATACCTCATCCGGACGGGCAAGATCACACCTTTCGCAAGGGTTGGCGGTCCGCGGCCCGAGGGGCTCGAGGGCGATCTGGCGGATGCGATCCTGAACGCGGAAGAGGAGGCGGTCGCGGAGCAGTTGGAGGAGGAGCAGGGAGGCTACGAGCCGCGCTCTCACCAGAACCTGCGGCTGCCTGGCTTTGCTGAGGAGCCCGACTCTGCGGCCAGTTCGGTTGTCGAGAGCGAGTTCTCACTACGTCCAAGGAAGAAGCGGAGGGTGATCAAGGACGTGGCCTCCGATGACGAGTACACTCCGGCTGCTTCCGAGGCTGCGAGTCCGGCTGCGGCCGGGTTCATAGACGACGAGGATGATTTGGAGGACTTCGACATGACGGACATGACTCCGAAGACCAAGAGAAAGAGGGAAGTTAAGGCTATAGACGGGAAGATCGATCTGAGTAATATTGATGACGGAAACGAGGAAGTCTACCAGCAACGACTCGAGGACTGGTGTAGCCGCAGGAGCAGGGCACGGAAGCGGCATCAAGAGCGGCTTGGTCAACCTGTGGAAGAGGACGATGACGAGCCAGAGTGGTTCAAGCCGTCTCCCGACCATCCCGATCACCATTTCGAGAACGGACTCAAGCTGCCGGGAGATATTTATCCTTCGCTCTTTGACTACCAAAAGACTGGTGTCCAATGGCTTGCAGAACTCTATGCTCAAAAGGTCGGTGGCATTATTGGTGACGAGATGGGTCTAGGCAAGACTGGTATGAACCCACTGGTGCGGCGTGTCTGTTCTTTTAGCGCAAACTGACCAGTCACCAGTCCAACTTATATCCTTTGTTGCCGCTCTGCACTACAGCAAGATGCTCGATCGACCGGTCATAGTAGTTGCTCCGGCGACGGTGCTGCGCCAGTGGGTAAATGAGTTCCATCGGTGGTGGCCTCCTCTACGCGTCTCTATTCTACATTCCTCGGGCAGTGGCATGCTCAATGTCCAGAACGAGCGTCGGTTTGACGAGGAGGACGATTTCGATGATATCGACCGGCCACGGCAGTCGAGCAAGGCGGCGCGCAGGATCGTTGACCGGGTGGTCAAGCAAGGCCACGTCTTGGTCACCACTTACGCTGGCCTGCAAACGTACGCAGATGTGCTCATTCCGGTGGACTGGGGCTACGCGGTCCTTGACGAGGGCCACAAAATACGGAATCCGAACACCACAATCACGATCAACTGCAAGGAGCTGAAGACAGCTAACCGCATCATCCTTTCCGGGACTCCCATGCAGAATAACCTTACTGAACTATGGTCGCTCTTCGATTTTGTCTATCCGATGCGTTTGGGCACGCTAGTCAGCTTCCGCAACCAGTTCGAGATTCCTATCAAGTTTGGCGGCTATGCCAACGCAACTAACCTCCAGATCATGACCGCGCAGAAATGTGCGGAGACTCTGAAGGACACTATCAGCCCTTACCTTCTGCAACGCTTGAAGGTGGATGTGGCTGCGGACTTGCCTAAGAAGAGCGAGCAGGTGCTCTTCTGTAAGCTGACCCAGCCTCAGCGGGAAGCGTACGAGCACTTTCTCAAGTCAGACGAAATGGGCGCGATCCTTGCGAGGACACGGCAGTCTCTATACGGCATCGACATCCTCCGCAAGATCTGCAATCACCCTGACCTGCTCGATCCGCATCTGAAAACGAAACCGGGCTACAAATGGGGAAGTTCGAGCAAGTCGGGCAAGATGCAGGTTGTCAAGGCTCTTCTCCAGATGTGGAAGCGGCTCGGGCACAAGACGCTGCTGTTCAGCCAGGGAGTACAGATGCTGGACATCATTGAGGAGTTCGTCAGGCGGCAAGATGGCATCCGCTATCTCCGCATGGATGGCAAGACACCGATCAAGGAGAGACAGACTCTGGTGGATCAGTTCAACAACAGCCCAGAGATTGATCTCTTCCTTCTGACAACGAAGGTCGGCGGGCTCGGAACCAACCTCACTGGTGCCAACCGTGTTATCATCTTCGATCCTGACTGGAACCCTTCTACCGACGTCCAAGCTCGTGAGCGAGCCTGGCGCCTTGGCCAGAAGAGGGAGGTAACCATCTACCGTCTCATGACGGCCGGCACAATCGAAGAAAAGATCTACCACCGGCAGATCTTCAAGCAGTTCCTCTCCAACAAGGTCTTGAAAGACCCCAAGCAGAGGACTTCCTTCCATCTGACCGATCTACACGACCTCTTCACCCTCAGCTCCTACGAGGAGGGTAAGACCGAGACTAGCGAGCTCTTCAAGGGAAGCGAGGTGAAGTTCAACGACGAGTCCTCCGGGCCGAAAGAGATGATCGTCCCGGGGACGGACATCGGTCCCATCCGAGCATCAGCACCATTACGGAAGCTCGAGCGCAGGCCCAAGTCTGACGCAGCAGACGGTGAGGGAGACCCGGACCTCCGCACAATAGAAGGCGTAGCCGGCCTGGAGTCCTACACGGACTCCACCCCGGCACCGCCACCGACCGAGGAAGCGCGACTGATGGAGGGCATCTTCGCCAACACGAGCATCCACTCGGCGCTCGAGCACGACGAGATCATGACGGGCAAGAAGAAGGGAGGGCCCGTCAAGGCGGACCGGAAGATGCTCCAGGCCGAAGCCAACCGCGTCGCGGCCACGGCGGCGGCGCACCTCCGCCGGGCGGGCGAGCAGGCGCGCAGCGTGCCGATCGGCACCGTCACGTGGACGGGCGAGGTGGGCGAGGCGGGCAGGCCGACCAACGTCCGGAGGGGCAGGGGCGGGCCGAGCTCGAGCTCGATATTAGCCGGTATCGCGGGTCGGCAGGGGCTGGACACGCCCGGCGGCGGTAGTGGTGGTGGGAGTCCCCGGTCCTCGAGGTCGGGGACGCCGAGCACCGCGGCAGAGAATAGGAATCTGAAGGCCAAGGACTTTGAGAAGATGATTCCCGAGTACATCAAGCGGCATGGCGGGCAGGTGCCGAGTAAGCTGCTGGTGGATCACTTCAATCACTACTGCACGGGTCCGAAGCTGGCGAACGAGTTCAAGGCGGCGCTGGATAGGGTGGCTAAGATGGAGAAGAGGGGGAGTAGTGGGCGGGCTATCTGGACGCTTAAGGCAGGATATCAGTAGCCTAGTTCGGGGCTTGGACTTTGGTGAGCGATGGTGGGCTCAAATTTGCGTGGCATCTGTGGCGTTGATATTCTTCTGGCTGGGAGCGTCGCTGCAATGCTTTAAGAGGTGGGCGTCATAGAGCAGGCGTTCCAAGAGACACAGCATTATCTAGACCAATGTGAACGACGGAAACGAAACAAGATCGACCATCGGCCCAGCAAAAGAATATGTTTACGACAGTGACAGGATTTGAACCTATGCGGCCGAAGCCATATGATTTCTAGTCATACCCATTAACCACTCTGGCACACTGCCTACGATATCCACAGCAGAGTATTGCACCCCACACGGAGGGCTTCGAGCACGAGTCATGATCGTCCGAAGGCAGGCAGCATTTAGAGATTGAGTTTCATTCCAGTCCTAGGTAAACAATTCCTTGCTAAGCAGTCCAGTCCAGTTCCCCAAGTCCGACGCAGGTAAAAAGTCATAAAAATCGTCCACTCGTGGGAGACAAACCACGATCTGGTGTACTTATACAGGTGTCATCAACGCAAGAGTTAACCTCATTGGGCCCTCATAGGATCCCTTCAGTCCTTGTGCCTGTGCAGCTTCTCCTTGATCTTCTGGCCGAGGCCTTTCTTCTCGTGGCCGCCGGCAGCGTGGTCGGTGGCGTCATCGTCCGCGGTGGCGGCTGGCTTGCCTACCTCACGATGAACGCCCTTCGACTCGAGAAGACCTGGGTAATCGGGGTTAGCTTTAGCGCCAAAGCATTGGATAGAAATGAAAAGTCCAAGGGGAACATACGGTCAGCCTCCCTACCAGCGCCAGGCTTCGTAGCGTCAAAGTCGCCTCCATCGGCCTTCAGCCCAGAGCTCTTGACGTACTTCTCGCCGGTGCCCTCTCCATGGCTGCTTTTCTGGGGACCGTCACCCTCCTCCTCCTCCTCGCTCTTGCCCTTACCAGAGCTGCCCTCGGGCTTGGCATTGCCAGCATCGCCGCCGTACTGCTTGGCGACCTGCTCGATGGGCCGCGGGCCTGGCCCGTCGATCTTGTCCGGGTTGTCACCCGTGTCGAAGGTCTGGTTCTTGTCGTCGACGTTGGACTTGGCGGCCGCCTCCTTGGGGTGGGTCTGCGACTCGGACGGGTCGCGGATGTCCTGCTGAGCCTTGGACATGTCCGTGCCGGGCTTCACCGAAGAGCCGAACTCCTTGTGCGGGCCCGACGAGGCCGTGTCGCGGCCGGAGGTGCTGACGTCGCGCTCGTTGATGGTGGTGTCGGGGTGGCTGCCCGACTTGTTCTCGCCGCCGGCCGGGTTGTAGTTGTCCTCGAGCGGGGCGAGGTTGGTGCTGTCGGTCGCGCCGGTGTAGCGGGACGTTCCCTTCAGGTCGCTGTCGCTCGCGTTCAGGCCGCTGGCGCCGCCCGTTGTGGTGGTCGTCTGATCATTGGCGGGCTTGGAAGGGTTGACGCCTCCGGCGGGATTGTAGTTCTCCTCGAGGGGGGCGATCTTGGTGTCGTCCGTGGTGCCCGTGTACCGCGAGGTGCCCTTGAGGTCACTGTCGCTGGCATTCAAGCCGGTGCTAGTGGTGTAGTTATCACCGCCGCTGAAATCTGTGGGCTTCGCGGCGTCTGATCCTGTGACACCCGTCGAGGTCCTGGGCTCTGTGATAGTCGTCGTCAGTATCGATGTCTCACGCATTGATTCATTGGCTCGAGGTTGGTTGAAGGGCGTGCGGCTCTACCAAGAGGTTAGCAATGCTCGGCAAAGCTTGTTTGAAGGCCGAGACTTGTCAGGGTACTTACTACCCATATTGCCAGCGTCGTACGGCTCGCCCTTGGAGGTGTCGCCCGTCTTGCCAGAGACAGGCTCCTCCTTGGACTCACCCCATACCGCCTTGGCGGCAGCCTGTGCAACATTGTTGAGGGTCTCCATGGTTATCTTTGCTACTGTGAGGTTGATATGTGTGGTAGAGAGATCTGAAATTGCGTGGTGCTGTCTTTAGACAGGTTACGGTAGGTTATTGGAGTTCTTGGAAGTCTGGTTCAGTGATGAAGAAGGGTCTCAGCCAAGGTGATGCAAGAAGCATGCGTTATATGGAGAGGAGGCTTGTGTGTGATGATGTGATGAGGGGAATCAAGTCTGACGTCGTTCTTTGTCCAGATAAAGTTGGAGAGTTGGCCGAGCCACAAGGATGGCATCAAGCGGTCGCTAGGTCGAGCATGCGTCACGGGTAGGAATCGAAAGTACGCATGTATTTCCGGTCCAATAGGTAACAGCGTTGGGGCTACACTGTAAGCGGGCATAGATACCTGCGTGCAGGTGTTACTGCGTACGTACTTCCATCGATGATGTGGTCGACAATCATCGACGTCCGGCCAGCTCGATCCACACTTGCTCTACGAACACAAATTGTTGTCATATCACAAGCCACAACGAGGGCGGAGACACACACACACGAGGAATCCCTTGAAACAGCTCAGCTGATATTCCGAATTGCTTGTGGCTCCCCGGCATTCATCAGCTTGCTCCTGTTCACCGGGCCAAATACGATGGGGTCCCGATGTCGTTGAAGGAGCTGGATGGCGTTGTGGTGGGGAGCTTTGTAGCGATGACGTCGAGCTCACCCCCGGCTGTGGATTGCGTCACAGCGGGGTTGATGCAAGGCACCCCACCCTGTGGAAGGGCTGAGACACAGGTGCAATGTGGTGTGAAGGACCCCTAATCCTGCTTGTGGCTTGGCCAACGCCGATCTCTTGGCGTCACTTATACAAAGGTTGAAGATAGATTTATTGAATGCGCACTATACGCGCTTCAAGCTACCTTATGATTACAGAAGAATATATCGTGCGTAGGATCTTCAGACGGCCTGCGCTCTTCGCTCACTCGGGATTTTACAAAGGCAAGAAGGCTGCCAATCCACAAGCAACGACAGCCAGCCCCTGAGCAGCTACTTTGCCCGCCGCTCCAGCAGTAACAGCAGTCTTAGCTGGCGCTGGCGAACCCGTCGGAGACCACGACGCACTGGGCTTTGCGTTACCATAGGCCGACGGCGAATACGTAGCTGTGCCGTTGCTATACTGCACTTCCTTGCCGACGCCGCCGACAAATGGCGAGGCAGATGCAGTCTTGCTGCTGGAAGAGAAAGAAGATGCTGATATCGAGGAAGGAAGAACTGCATACACCGTTCCAGTCACCTGGTGGATGGCCGGCGGAACAATTGTTGTTGCGGGTACAAAGGACTCGACGATGGGGTTGGCGCAAGGTACGAGAACCACAACATCCGTGATAATGTGTACGGTGGCAGTTGTAGTCTGGCCTGGGCTGCTTGCGGGGGCTGCTGGAGCGGCAGACGAGATGCTGCTCGGCGCGGTGACGAGGGCAGTCGCCGGGCAGACGGTCGTGTAGACGTCGACCGTTTGAGTAACCAGGATTTCTTGTTGGTAAGATGCCGGGCAGTTCACAACGTTGGCCGCGCAGCTCGTAATGGTGTAGACGGTAGTTGTGTAGACTGTTGATGTCACAAGGTCATCTCCTCCCGCCGAGGTTAGAGTGCTGACATTGTCCCCTCCAGTTGAGCTGGACGAGTTCGTTAGTGGGAACTTGAAGCTCGAGGACGATAAAGAGTCGGATTCTGATAGCGCTGGTCCGGTAGTGACGGTAGGCACGGTGATTGTGGTCATAGTCTCGGTATAGCCAGTCTCAGCAGGCGACGTGACGGTCGCCGAAATGGCGGAAGAACCGAGAGAGACGGAAACGGCGATTGTCGTGGCCGTCTGTGAAAGATAGCCGCCAGTCTCGGCAGGCGATTCTCCAGGAGACCCTCCGATCTCGAGCCAGCATTGGGTGAACTTGGGGGCACTGAGCAATGTCGTAGATACGGTTGGAATCGCGCCGATTGTGGTATAGTCGACGACGACATCAAAGTGCGCAAAGGCGCCGACGTTGAGATCCCACCACTCAGTGCTCCGGAGGGCACATGTGGGAGTGGAATCCAAAACAGCGACGAACTCGATGATGTTAGCGTAGATGCCGAGTTCTGCGCCGGCGCCGATGCCCAGGATCTCGGCTTCGGCGCCGCACTGGACACGGAGACGCAGGTCAGCCTTGAAGGTTGCTCGGCCGGCCTTGACCGTGACCGGGAGAGACTTGCTGCTGAGTCCGTCGCTTGACTCGGGGTCAGTACCGCTTGGAATGTCCATGGGTGGTCGCGCGGAAACTTACAAGAAGTGGTCGGTGATATCTCCACCAAAGACGCTGGCCTCAAGATAAGCACTGTCGGCCAGCTTGACGTAGAAGCCGCCCTCAAGATCTATCTGCTCGGTCAAGCTGAAAACTAGATCGACGTAGAAGACCACACCAACGCTGAGACCGGGGAATCCAAGGCCAATTGGGGAGTTCGAGGCAAAGAGATTAACAGCATAGGATGCACCAGCGGACATGGCAACCTCCATGTCCACATAAGCCTCCACGCCGTTGAACTCAAGCCTCACGGTAGGGTTGATGATGTCCTCATCCGTGAGCTTGGCAGTCACGGTACCACGAGTGTAGCAGTCGATACAGGTTACGGCGAGCGATACGGTGTCGGTGACACCGATTGAGTCATGGTCGACCCACGAGCTACAAGCTATGTTAGCGCATCGTCGCAAGGAGAAACGTGTTCGAGGTAAGCTTACCCCGCGAATAGCACTTCATTCTTCCATGTCTTGGACATATCGAATTCAGCAGACAGGCGCTTCTCAAGATGTGGCTGATGGGCCAGCTCCAAGGCCTCCCGGTACACCAAGTCATTCTGGGGTTTACCCACCATCACATCGACCGGTGTAGGGCTGGCCGAGCAGACCGAGGACAACAGGCCGGCCAGGACCACTGATCGGTAAGACGAGACCAACATGGTAAAGAGCGACTAAGAAGCAAAAGTGAAGGAGTGTATGTGGTCGGAGCCAGGACCCTGGTTGGAGAGTTGAGCAAGTAAAGAACGACGGGAGAAGGCCTGGCAGAACAGGAGGAAGCACGAAACATAAGGAAGCGGAGTTCGAGACAGCTTTATCAAAGATGCACTGGCATCCATCGATAGACATAGCATGGCCAGAACCATGTATATTGACGAAGCAACAATACAGCAAATGAGAGCACAAGATGTCCATCGCGTAAAGGGGCCAGACCAAGCAATTCCCGTGACACCGGTTGATTAATCCCGTTTCGGTGTTGGAGTGGTTGTGCGGGAAATGTACCGTATCTAAGCCTCCGGGGAACACATGGCGGACCTTCCAGTTAGAACACCGAGACCGGGTTGCATTGTACACCCGACCGCATCTCGACATGCCGTTGGTGGTGGTGGTGGTGGTGGTGGTGGTGGTGGTGGTGAGATGGGGAAGTTGGAGCGCCGAATGGCAGCTGGAGTTGGCGTTCGTTTCAAATTCCCAGGGGCTTGCTTCAGCTGTGGGCCCTTGGCAAAGTCCATTGTCTGAGCCCTCATTGGCCGTCGTTCCCTTAGACTCTCCCACTGCCGCCGAATCAAGAACAGCACAATCACCGCCATCCCCAGCACACTCATTTTCCTGTAACACCAAGCCCATCGCAAAGCCTCGTTCCTCTTGTGGCTTGCCCTCAGTATCCCCAATCCATTTATGCAACGCCACCTCGATGTCTCTTCCCGTCCTCCCGGTCACGATGCTCTGCTGCCGTGAGTGGGCAGGACTTTGAACCCAACATAGCACTCCAAGAAGTATCTTGCTTGTTGTATCGTGGCCAAACGTACTGGAACACCAGGCGTCAACTCCCGCTTCGTTCTTGAGCGCGCTCAGCTCCGAAACCTGGCCTCCAAACCGGCTCTCGCGGTGACACGGTCCGGCGTGGCCATGACAGGGCCAGTAATGAGCCTTTGGCGGGGTAATCGGGATATTCAAGTCCACGACGACTGCACGAGACCAGCTCAACTTTGAACATACCTCCCGCAAATCTTCAGTCAACCCGGTCTGGTTGACGACTTACACGAGCACCACTCATGGCCGCTGGGAAATCGCGTTCCGCTTTTCCCGCGATCAGTTTTAAGGTTCTGCAGTGGGACCAGAGAAGCCAGGAAGACGTCACGTGCCGCGAGCTTTACACCACCTTCGCCGTCTGGACATTGCTGAGTTGCACCGAACCTGTGCTTCTGTCGCAGACTTCCAATCACACCAAGACGCAAGTGTTAATGAGGCGCACTGTGTTTACATGATATCGAATTGTCCGCCGGTCTAGACCTAGTATGGCCTCGAACTCCGGAACTCCCAGCAGAGAGACAAGTTGTCTCCGGTGACCGAAGTGGGGCAGTTGCCGCGCGGGAACCACCTCCTCCGCTGTGACGCTGACTGCCGCCAAAGCAGAGTTTACAGCACGATCGGACGGTGAGCAGAAACCGGCGAGACGAGCGATCATTGACTGAAGCCACTCATTCTTACGCTCGGCATCTATATTGCTCGTAAGCTATTGGTCATGAAAAATAAAAGCTGCAAGTGCGCATCCTCTTGCTCGACTTTAGTTGCTTTACAATAGCTTAGTCAAGGTGGCTCGAAGCATATTTTTGCCCTTTTGTTACAGGACTTGTGGCTTGCCACCCAAACATTAACGATCGACGTTGAGCCTCGTACTGATCCTTCCTCGGTCTTATCGCTGTAACTACTTGCTCTGTATCTTCCCTCCTATTATTCTTCTAGCCACCCGCCTATATACCGACAAGAGACTCTCTAATGCGAAGCGCTCTACGGTGTGGCCGAGTCGTCTTTGCAAGAAGTGCTGACTATCCCGCCGCTCTCATTCGTCCCTTCATCACTCGCCCAGGACTAACAGCAACACGGGAACCGGCCGCTTACAGCCCAACTACCGAGCTGGTACTAAACAAGCACATAAGGTCATACTCGATGTCGTCGTCAGCAGATCAACAGCAGCCGGAGCAGGCATCGACGTCCGCCAGTGCGGAGGCGCCGGCGGCCGAAACAGCGGGTTCTTCCTCGGCCGCCAAGACGGAGCCCGAACTGCCACCTCTAAGCCCACAGGAGTTCCGGGCGTACAATCGTCTGGCCGAAACGATGGAATACTTCGTATGTACAGGCTCTTATCTCTCGTCTATATTCCAAAAAGAGACTACGAGTGACTGCTCACCACATCCTCAGCACGACCACTTCCGCAAGAGCTGGAAGCTCCTCTACACAGCCGCTAGCACCGGCAAGCGGCCAGCAGGCATGACCCTGAAACAATTCCTCGATGAAGGTCTGCGCTCACTAGGTCCCCCATCCTATCACACATACTTACACCCTCACAGGCCTCTCCCTGGTCCGCTACCTGGAAACCCACCACGGCATAGAGGAGAGCTACTTCTTCCCCCTCCTGGCGAGAAAGATGCCCGAGTTCCGCGCGGGCAAGGGCAAGGGCGCCGCGGAGCTGCTGCAGCAGCACCGGCAGATCCACGCCGGCATGGACGTGTTCGAGGAGTACCTGCGAAAGTGCCGCAGCGGCGAGACGGAGCTCGAGCTGTCGGTGATGAAGGAGAAGATGGACTTGTGGGGAGAGGTGCTGCTAAAGCACCTCGACCAGGAGGTCCAGACGCTCGGGGCGGAGAATATGCGGAAGTACTGGACTATTGCAGAGATTCGGCAGATCCCGATTTGAGAAGGGGCGTGTGCAAGGGGGTTTGTAGACCCGCCCGCTTCATGGTCGCCTGCGCTTCGGATGATTCGCATCTGATCATAGCAAGTTTGTGTCCGTCTAGAGTACAAGTCCTTACCCTGAACTAATAACCTTGTAATACATGCATTGCCTTTGCGCCTCATAAGCCGTCATCCGCGTGACTTGCATCACTTCCTATGGGTATCACAACCGTCTCCTATGCAACCTTCAAAGCCGCCATGAAAAAAAGAAAGAAAGAAAAAAACAAGCAAGGATCCTCCTTCAGAGTTATGTCTTGCCACAGACTACCCCGTTCATGAAACAACCGATTAGACCTGCGTAACAATATCAGCCAACCCAGCCTCCTCGGCCTCCTCCCTCACAGCAATGCCGCCGGGGACATGTGGGGGCTGGCTTCCGAAAAGATGACCCTCCCCCTCCTCCTCACGCCTGCCTACGCCCACGCCCGCCATCAGTTCCGCGACATAGAACACCAGCTCCTCCTCGAATGCCACTGCTGGAAGTGGAATCTGCGAAGCAACTTGCGCAACGGCTTCCATGGAACGTAACATGTTGCTGTCGTAGAACTCGTCTGGGAGGTAGGACATGGTGTCGGCAGAGTACTGCGAGTGCTCGAGGTGCTGTGTCTCTGCCGCCGGGCCGTCTTGGGCATGGGGGCCGGTCCCGGTAGATGTGGCCAGGCGCTCGCGCAGTGTGCTGAGTGGCACCGAGCGACGGAGAGTCCCAGATGGAAGGGGTCGGGCTCCGGGCGAGTTTTCATTGTCGTCGTCGTGGTCGGAATAGCAGCTGCTGTCACTGTCGGTCGTGACCCAGTCTGAATCGTTGTCCGCGTCGTACTCGTCCAAGAAGTAGCCGTCGATCGTCGCTGAAGTAGCAGCGTCTGACTGGGTCAGATCAATGATGGGTTGAGCAGCCGCCTCGTGTCCGCGAGGCTGGGTTTGAGGCGTCAGCAAACCCTCCCACAGTCACTCAGGACGTTTTCGGGTTCCACAAGACTTACCAGAGGAACAGATCGATACCCAATTTCAGCCAAGACCGAGGCTTTGCAGACAGGTCGATCCTGGAAAGAGTGGAAGGCGTACGCGGTAGCAGCCGTGGGCGGGATATCGCCGTTGATTACGCCGTCCAGACTCAGCCATGCCTTCTCCGCAGCCCTACGATAGCAGTGATGGCAGGCCTTGAACGTGCACTCCTCGCGCATGCGGGGGACCCATGGTTTGCCGGGCGATGCTTCGTTGGGGATCGTCTCGAACAGGTTTCCGGCGAAGACGGAGGGATTCGCCCCTAGCGACCACCTGACAGGCGCGCGGCCGCGGTTGTGTTGCGGCGAGCGCAAGTCCTGCTCAGCTGTCTTCCAGACCTTCAATTTCATATCAGCAAGATGGATAAGAAAGATGGTCACTGAGGATTTCAGAGCCATACCTTCTCTCGCTGAGCCAGCAGAGTGGCGATCTGCTGGGGGGTGTAGCTCTGCATCTGCTCCTGCGTCATCTCGTGAAGGACACTGCACTTATCCCGCCGCTTGTCGGGGCCCCATTTGCCGAGGGACATCTGGTTGCTGAAATGCTCACCAATAGCATCAAAGGCAGTCTCAAGGGCGTTGTCAATATCATATCCTTGTTCGACACTGTATGGGCTTGTTGCATCTGCCAGACTCACTGTAAACCCTCGGTGATGCATATCGTCGAGAATCAACTCCTGGTGCTCGGTACAGCGGTAGAGCCAGCCGAACGGGCCGTGGCGGTTGCAACGCTCGCAGCGGTAGCCCAGGTGATAAACCCGGGTCACGGTGATATGGCCGCATTTTGGCTGGAAGGGGGCGTAGGTGCTGAAGGTTGATCTCGGGACGGGTAACGGCGCCTGATCGGCTGGGCGGGGAACCGCCGACACAGGGCGAAGACCGGGAGGGCCTGGCAGGCTCATCGCTGGTTGTTGATTGTCGCTCATGGTGTCGACGATGTGCCGGACTTTCGAAGCGCCAGCCCTTGGTGTTGTTTCGCTTGACATCTAAGGCAGAACAAGGGCTTAAAATGACACGTACGAGGGTCAAATAAGGGAAATTAAGTCTGAGGAGGGCGAAAGGATAGGATGGACTCCATCTCAGGAGAGTAACGATTGCTCAGATCAGCAGGAGACGAAGCCGGGTAGATCGAACGGTACTGGAATGGTTTACTAGGTGCTGGAGTTGAGAATATAGTTGTCACCAAGGCTAAGGTTGAGATTCACTGACAGTCGTTGGTGAAAGACAAGTGCTTCAAAAGCCAAACTTCTTTCAGGGTGATAAGGTCCGCAGCAGATTCCCAACCGACTACAAGATTGAAAGGAGAGCAAACAACAAACAAGGCGAGGTGAGTGTGAACACATGTTGACTACCACAAGCCATCTTCCAAGTGACGAACAGCGAAAACCACGCGATGATCCTTCAGGGTTCCATGCCCCGGGAACTCGAAAGCCTCCTCTTGTCCTAAGAGCAGAACAACTTGTGATGGCCAATGCCCGCCCATGATATAGTCTCACGACGACTGAAAAGCGTCCCTGAACATAACCATAGACAGGACACGATGTCGTGTCCCATAAGCAGAACTAGAGCCGGAAGTCTCTCCTGCTGATAGCATGCTCATGAACCGAACATACATAAAATCAAAATCGTGGTCAGGATACGACACACATATAACGCCCGATGCAGTGCACATCATAAGACAAAATTGCGAGAACCCTACAGGGAGGCCCGTTCGACGCTTCTGCATCGCGTCACCGGGGAGTTTTCACGCCAGAGATAGGAAAGGGATACTGCCCTCGAAGTAGAACATGGCTTCCACCTACCTCAGGAGAGACCATGAAACGTAGTGTGGTTGAGGCTGTATGTGCAAAGCAAGAGGGAGCACCGTCCTCCTTAGACGCTGACTGTTCACAATTTGAGGAGATATACCGGTAGATTGATGTCTCGTTGCGGTCATTCACTCGATCGAGGTGAGCCACCCGCACGAACTGACGGGATAGTTCCCGCAGTCTGATATTTTTCCAGACTCTGACAGGCCTAACATAGTGATAGGAGTCACAGTCACCTCAGGTTGTCAACCTCAAGGACGAGACAAGCGACTTCGCTTCCCAGATCTTTGAAGTCTACCGCTGATAGATGCTCCCGGGAGAAGAAGTCGTGTGCTTTTAGTGGTGGACCCCCGAATTTCAGATCCTGTCGAGGCAGGGCTCAGGCACCGAAACAAGTGATCCGAAGTTACCCATTATAAAACTATTACTGGCTTCATCGTCAGATCTGTTCTGAGAGTTCGCACGAGGTTGTTTACAAGCATCAGCGTAATGTCGTCCAGTTGTGGAGCACGAATGGTTGCCGGTGCTGAGGGGAAAACAGACCTCGGGACAGTGCTAGCCAATCACATTTGCCTACAGCTGCCTGATAACCAATCACGGAGCCATTAGGCGGCGGCTCAGGTCTCCACACTTGGTCGAGTTCGTCTCTCCTCTGAGCTGGGTGTCAGCCCAAGACAGGCAGCCCCTGTCCCAATGTTATACTACCGTGGTCGCGACAGGACGACCAGCGGCGTCTCCTCCTCCCCTTCCTAGCTCTCCAACCTCCACGCTGCATCTCATCTCGGCTTCCACGATCCTTCAGACCAGGCGACCTCTATATTCTCGGTAAGCACATCCGTCTTCCTAATTGCGCGTAACACCTGCAACATTGTCCTGGCAGTGGGTCAACTGCGTAGAAACGTCGTCTCCATGATGTTGCTAGGGAAGCCGGAGACGGTTTTCCTGGCGTAAACAAACCGTTGTAACATCAACCACGGACACTCCGGGTCTCGCGATCGACTTCCACGAACATGCGCATTTCTACGGATCGTGAACACAGTTGCTGATTATCGAAATATTACAGTATAACGAATCCCACGTCTGGATGTCGAGTTGATCGACCGCAGCAATGTCGTCACTTAAAATCGAGCGGGATACATTCCAGCGAGACCTTGCCGCCCCGAGCGGAGTTGCGCCCAAGGGCGGACCTCTGCCGGGGACTAGCGGCAAGCACCCGGTCGCCGAAGCCGTTGGCACCGCCATCACCGGCGGCAAGAGCAATGCCGGAACCAAGGGGTATCTGAGGGTATGTCGTCACCAGGCCAAGCATCAACCCCCCAATATGTTGAAGTCATATGGGAGATCGAGCAGCGCAGAAAGGGAACGAGATAGCTGACATGACGTGCGCTACCGTCAGGCCTACATCGACCAATTGGAGTCGAACCCTCTGCGCACCAAGATGCTGACGGCCGGCTCGCTGGCCGGCGCTCAGGAGCTGATTGCCTCGTGGCTAGCAAAGGACCGCAACAAGCATGGCAACTACTTCACATCCCGCGTGCCCAAGATGGCCGCATATGGCGCTCTTGTCAGTGCGCCGCTGGGGCACTTCCTCATTTGGCTGCTCCAGAAGACCTTCAAGGGCCGCACGAGCTTGAAGGCAAAGATTCTGCAGATCCTTGTCAGCAACTTGATCGTACGTTTTTCATCCCGGCCCTTACGACAACACCCTAATGCCCTCTTGCTAACCCGTGTCGTTATAGATCGCCCCCATCCAGAACAGCGTCTACCTCGTCGCTATGGCCCTCATCGCCGGCGCCCGCACCTTCCACCAGGTGCGCGCCACGGTCCGCGTCGGCTTCTGGAAGGTGATGCGCGTGAGCTGGATCGTCAGCCCCATCTGCCTCGCCTTCGCCCAAAAGTTCCTGCCCGAGGCCACCTGGGTGCCCTTCTTCAACCTCGTGTCCTTCGTCATCGGCACCTACATCAACACCATCACCAAGAAGAAGCGCCTAGCGGCCCTGCGCAAGAAGCACTTCGGCGACGGCAGCTCCCGCGCCGGCGGCCCGCCTCCTCCGGGCATGGCTGGTGGACGGCCCGAGGATTACCCCCCTCTTGGACCTAACCCCCCTTACTAGTTCTGGAGCGGTTACTACAGAGCCGTTTTAGGATGACTGGGGACTGTTGCGGGTCGCTATCGCAGTTACTCGGGAGGTTCTGCACTTCCTCGAAGGCGCGATCGGTACTTTTGGAGCGCACGGAGGTGCTATAACGGCTGCAGGATGTTTGAGGTGCTTCTCGGGTTAGGGTATGTTAGGTTAGAACGAAGGATGTGTGTGTATGATCTCTATTGTTACGTTATTGCGTTGCTGGATCTCTTTCCACGCGTCCTGCTATGGTACGGATAGGTACGGCGCACCTCGCCTCCAATCTTCATGACCCGCGGTGCGAAATGATCGAGTGCTTGACCTTGCCATGCGTCGATGCCATTGTTTGATAGGCTTTTGGCCCCTGTCGTGCTCCCACCGACCTGCGTCCGAGCTATTGTGCAGGCGACAACGCAACACTGCTTCGTCCGCTTCAAGCACTCCGCTCTGTTAAGACTCGTAGCCTCGACACACACGGTGTTCTGTGATCAACGTGATGTCTACAACCTTGGCCGAGTTAGTCATACCAACCACCAAGCGCTGAATTGCGTCGAGCCGACTCACTTATCCTCTTGTTCGATGCTTAATTTCCTGCGCGCTCCAATACGGCATGCTTGTGGCGCCGCCCGTTTCCAGCCGGAATCGGAGCCAGGGAGCAGCTGGAGGCCGGCAAGCCTACACGAGATAAGGCTGAGAAACGGCCGAAGTCGTCAAACTACCGCAATCATCCCTCGTGACCTGTCCACGACCATTATTGTGGTGCAAAGTCTCTCAGCCCTGAGGTACGGCATCGGACCCGGAGAGCATGAAGCCCGGACTCCAGTATTCCCATTCGGGGCACTGCTTATCTACCCAGAGCATGCCCTCGCCTAGGAGATCGTCCACAGCTGTCTGAGCCCTCGGCCTAGTCCACTTGAGGTTGACCATGAGCATGGAGACACTGACGTAGCCCAGCACTTGGACGGCCTCCAGAACCGCACTCTGGTCGGTGTTCAGCTCCTTCGGTACAGATCGTATATACGGCTTGCTTCCGACTTTGATGACAGAGTACGAGGAGCCAAGTGGCTTGAGAGTCCCGACGGCACGCAGGATATCGTCTCTGTACCACATGTGCGTTAGTGTATCGTCCTCGGGAGCTCTCCATGTGGTGGTGACGCAGCAAAGCCTACTCAGTAACATCAGGTGCCCCCTCCATCCTCGACTTCATGATCGCCTCCCTGACCTTCCGGACCTCAATGAGCCCCCCGTTCTCGCCTCTGGTCGCGCCGCACACCTCAACAACCTTGACGGCTAGCTCGAAGTAGAAATCATTCACCGACCGCCCCAGCAGCTGCGCCCAAATCGATCCGCCGCCTTCACGAGTGGAGCTTGCGGCCAGAGGATCGACCCCAATGGCAGCACACATGCGCGCGAACTGGGCGCGGAAAGAAGGGTTCGAGCGGATGTCCTTGGCGTGCGTCTGGGCGAACTGTTGGAGCAGCGAGCGGAAGACGGCCAGCTGTGTCTCGAGGGCGGCGGCGTCCGAGGTGCGCAGGGAGGAGCCGTGCGAGGCATACTGAGCCGAGGTAATGCGGCTGCGGTCGAAGGCTGCTAGGCCGACGCCTTTGCGAGACATCTTCCGTGTTGATCTTCGCGATATCTAAGGTAGGCAGACGATAGACACGAAGGGGATATCACGGTTTGAGCCAAGCTTTCCCTCGAAGGAGCCGACTTACATCATCACCATTGGCTGGTCGAATTCCCCGTTTCAGCGATAAGATAAGGAACGACGCGTAAACGCTGACCCTCACGTGCCTTAACTCGGTCTCCACTTATGGTACTCTCCAACCAATGAATCTTCAGCACCAAACCTGAGGGCCACAAACCCTCAATCGAGCCAAAAATTGCCAGCCGGAGCAAAACCTTCGACAATCGACGACTCCAAAGCGAAGGCCCCGACAGGTTGCGATCTTACCACCCTCGCCAACAACACAACCCCCTCGCGACCATGTCTTCGACCACCCAGAGCGTTGCTTGCTTCGGCAAGAAGCGGACCGCCACCGCTGTCGCCATTGCGAAGAACGGCAAGGGCCTGAGTATGTGCTTCCAGTGGATCGAAATGAAAGACGAAGACGACTGGGTGAAGAGATATGCGTGCTAACGAGTCTGCAGTCAAGGTCAACGGCAAGCCCCTCCACCTCGTTGAGCCCTCAGTCCTCCGCTTCAAGGTCCGTACCATTTTCACGAATCCGCTAGCAATGTTGCGCGGCGAGCCAAAGATGACTGACATGTGTTCGATGAATAGGTCTACGAGCCCCTCCTCGTCGTCGGCGTCGACAAGTTCGCCGAGATCGACATCCGCGTCCGCGTCAGCGGCGGTGGCCACACTTCCCAGATCTACGCCGTCCGCCAGGCCATCGCCAAGGCCCTGGTCGCCTACTACCAGAAGTACGTCGACGAGCACAGCAAGAACACCCTCAAGGCCGCCCTGACCCAGTACGACCGCACCCTCCTCGTCGCCGACAACCGTCGCTGCGAGCCCAAGAAGTTCGGTGGTCGTGGCGCCCGCTCCAGGTTCCAGAAGTCTTACCGTTAAGCGGTACGAGGACGGAAGGGCCGGATCAGCTGGGGGAGAAAGGGGGAGGAAGAGGCGGGGTTGGCTTGGCTTCGAGACTATCATGCCTATTGGTCTCGGGAAGGTCAGCCGCTCGTCTGGGTCAATGGATGCTGGTTGTGGTTTTTCGACCGCACCGGTTTGTGAAGCGAGCTGCTGGCTTTTTGGGGTTCACTATGACTCCCATAAAACCGGCGGAGGGCGTCCTGCTTTTATTTTCGTTGTCGGGCTGGGAGTCAAAAGAGGATTACTTTAACGCGGCGGAAAGGAACAGGCTCTCGATAGTTTGCTGCATTTGCGTGGGCATTTGTAAAGGGAATGGCAAACGAACATTGACTGGACTTCGGATCCTGCGATGACAGCCCCTTCTTGATGCCTTTGGTAGGTGCGCTTGGGACGGCAGGGTCTCCTGGCATGTCCCAGGCCCCTACAGCTGCTTCTCGCCTTGCTTTGCGTTTCACGTACAAGTGTGCCCATGTGACCATGCCCCTCCGATGTGATGTGGCCGCCATCTAGCTCTCCCTCAGATAGCAATTATCATGCGTCTCTTTTTCGAATGAACGAATGTCGTTACTCGCTCCTGTGCTACGCATCTGACATGGACACCTGAAAAAACTTGCGCATCGCTACTCCGGCGTGATCATGAGCCTCGACCTTGTCTAACGGACGTCCGTGTTTGTTCCACATGTCAAGTGTCCACAGTGAAGCTCAGGAGGTTGACCGAAGGGACAAGCTGATCAATTGTAATTAATGCGAAGATCTACATCCATCGTCTTCGGTCACTCTAGACACAGCCAGTCCTCCCCGATGTTGGCTATCCGCGCAAACCATGTAACCACGCGTCTTCCCCCTTGAGACATGCCGCCTGAACGCCTTGCTTTGCTGCAATGACACATATCCTGTCGGCCAGCCATCCGTCTCCTTTTATTATCTTTCAACGCCTCCGTCTTGTATCGGAGCCCTCGAGACCACGCAAGCATTCGGTCCATGAACTCCATCATCGTATAGTACACCAAAACCCACCCTCATGCACTGCCCTCCTTCCCTTGGCCAGCCTCGAAATAACGCTGTCAAGTGGTTGGCGTGCCCTCCTTCCACAGGACGAGCGAGAAGCTCGGTAGACGATATGCCAGACAGGAACGATTTGATCCCCATGACCTCAACTGAACATCATGGTTCTTGAAGCTGCTCTCCTCACACACACCTTGATCGCCTCGTCGCCATCCCCCCTTCAAGCCGCATAACCACAGCCACAACACCCAACCGGCACCTCAATCATTAAAGTTAACCAACCCCACCTCACGCCCACGCTCGTCGAGCTGCACCACAACAGGCGCGTAGTCCCCAGCCTCGCTGTCACTGTCGTCCATCACGCCGCCCGCCGATGTCCCCACAGCGGCCGACATCGCGGCCTCGCCGGCACCCTCCTCGACATAATCGCTCCTCAGATCCCAGCCGTATCTCCAGAACCAAGCCTCGAGGTCCGCAAAGGCGTGTCCCACGGCGCCGTGCTCGGGCGACAGGTCGCCCCACTCCGCCAGCAGCGCCTGGTTGAGGCGGCGCTTGTACACCGTCAGGGCCTCGCGCAGCTTGGCCTTGTTGCGCGGGATGGCGTCGAGGATGGAGTGCGTGCTAAGCTCGCCGTCCTGCGGGGGGACCGGGGCCGGGGCCGAGGACGAGGAGGAGGAGGAGAAGCGGTCCGGGTGCTCGGCGGCCGCGGCGTGGTCGATGTAGCGGTCGTTGTAGACCATCTGGGCGTGGAAGGTCTGCAGGAGGGAGCGGACTAGGGTCGGCCGCGAGAGGACCAGGGCGTGGGCGCGGAGGATGATCTTGAGGAGGAGGTGCCACATCTGCTCGATGCAGGTGTAGTTGCCCAGGTGCAGGCCCGTGAGGAAGGTGAACTGGAGTTCGGCTAGGATGTCGCTCTCGGTGATAACCGGGGAGGGGTGGCTGTCGTCGCTTGACGAGACAGAGCTCCGGTCGCTGTTGTGTAGGAGCGCGAGGATCCGCGGCGTGGTGTCGCTGCTGGACTGGTCGCCGGCGGCGAAGTTTAACAGCTGGAGGTCGATGATGTCCTGCTGGAAGAGGAAGTCGAGCTGGCTGCCCACGATTGACTTGATCAGTCTGGCTGGTTCTTGGAAGCGGATGTCGCCTTTGGCCCCGTCGGTGGTATCGACGAGCCACTCGGCGACAGCCTTCTTGCCTGTAACTCGACTGAGGAAAGACGCATTGATAGCCGAGGTCAGCTGGCGCCAGATGGTGATGTTGTCGGCGGTGAACTCAGGATCCGGATCCGGGATCGACCCTCGACGAGGCAAGTCCTTGGGAGGAGGAGGCGGCGCGGCTATCGTGGACGCAGCATCGCCCTGGAAGTTGTGAGGCATGAGGCTCGGGTACGTGTCCTCGATGTTCTTCTTCTGCTCGCGGACCTCAAACTGGCTGGCGGCATCCCCAAGCACTTCGTTGTAGCGGTCCCACTGCTTCACCCTGACCTCGCCGCGAGGTCCGGTTATAAACCAATAGCCGCATCTCGAGATGGCACCAGGCTCCGACATCCAGAGGAAGTGAGGTCCGGGCGGGATATCCCTGAATCCCCGGAAGTCCTTACCATTACTAGTGGTAAGCGCGATGGTATCAAGGCCGACAGTGAACCTGTCGGGCAAGCCAATGATGATGAAGCAGTCGCCATTTTCGAGGCACTTTGGGGGAGGCGCCGGGGCGGACGCGGAGGGTGGGCTCCCGGCAGCAGTCCGGGCCTGCTTGCTGCTTCCGGCATCGGGTTCCTCGTTGCTTCCAGAAGCCCCGGGCAAGTCATCTACCTCGTGTACCTTCAGTGCACCCATGGGGTAAGCGCCGATAAAAGGAATCGACTTGTGCGTCCGAGTCGATGTTGTCGAGTCAGACTTTGCGATGCCACAACGTCTGATCAGGTCGGAGTACTGACTCTTTGCGGGCGAGTCGCTTTCTTGGGAAGAGCTGCTGCCCTGCTTCCTGGGTGTCTGCTCGGTTGCACTGTCGGACTGGGCGACTGCACCGTTAGAAGCGGACTGCCAGACGGGGTTCACCAGGGCGACAGGGGCCCCGAACGCCTCCTGTGATGAGTAGCCCGAGTCTAAGGGAGGATCCTTAGTGGCGTTGCTGGTCTGGCTGAGGTGGTTATCGATCGGCATTTCTCCTTGTGGAGGTGTGGCAGCTCGTTGATCAGCAGCCTGCATATCTGGACCCTCCGTGCATCGACACGCCAGAACAGGACCAGCTCGTCAGTAACAGTAGCAGCGCAAAAAAGCTTTGACGGGGCTTCACTCCAAAGCAAGAGACTTTGTCGAAGAAACAAGGCGTTGGGTAAAATGATGGTTGATACGAAATGAGAATCAGTGAACGTGTTCCGGATTGAGCCTCCTAATGATTGTCTGAATGGAAGAAAAGAAGTGATCCAGTGCGAGGCAGACCGCCCCAAAGCAGAATCCTCTTCAAGATTTATGAAAGTCTCTTTTCCGTCAGAGATTTCTTGATCTTGGTCAGGGTTTGCCAACGGCGGTTGAAATGGGCTGAAAGTGAGGAAGCGCTGGAACTACGTCATGGTGTCCTTTCAGCCTGAAGGGCCTTCCTTTGTTGCCATCTCTGGCGGTGAACAGCTTCACCTTGGATAAGCGCTTATCGGAAGATAGGGATTCAACTTCACGACTGCAGTGGAGATGCGAATGCCTCTTCAGCAGTGTCTTACCAAGAGTACAGAAATTTGAAGTAGGCTCAGTACACATATTCGTACAAATTATGTAGGATCATTTTCCCAAGTTGTGTCTAAGTGTTGTCGCATGAAATAGCGACGGACGCCGATGAATCACGTGTTTGTCTGGTATGGAAACTCGTGAAGGATTCCAGCACCTTCATGTTACACGTAGACAAACTCGCCTATCTCCTTTCAGGAATAGAACAGAAAGCTTAAACGACCTAGTTCATTTATAGCAATGAGACCTCACCACGTGTGTCTAAATTGATCCCCGTGCCCAACAAGTGCGAACCGTTGGTCCAAGCATTGCTGCCTCAGCCCTATGACTTTTAGTGCGGACACAGTGCAGCCAACAATGCCATTGTTCCATGCTTAGCGCCATCGTGCAGAGGGGAAGATCACTTTAGCGCAGGTTTAGGCGGCTTTGGCTCAGCACTTGTACCGGTACACGGAGTCCTTAGCATTCACGCTTGTGCGGACCTGTCACAAAAAATACAACAAGCGGATATGAGACGTTTGACCGCAAAGAAACGTAGCCAGGCTGTGTTGCTTTGCAGGCCCTTGACCCATATACAGCAACTTCGCAAGGTCTACACGTGTAGACTTAGATGATATGATCCTATTGAATCATGCTCCATAGTTAACTGGGAGTGCCCGTCCCTGACGTGATGAGCAACAGAGTTTTGTGTTCAAGCGACTGTCTACCTGCTGGGGACATGTGGGTATTTGTCAGTACACTCCCAGCATAGGACTACTTCTAGCTGGAAGCTGTGTGGACTCTAGACTGACGGCACAGGCCGACGTGGTGTTAGCGAACTGTTGCATAGGGAGCCGTTCGTCGCAGGAAAGGTATATATGTGGAGCAACGAACACACGAATTTTGATTGATGTTGTATCACATCAGACAGACCCTCTCAACATATACACTCCATAGCGAGGAATACGGGGCAAGGGTAACCATTCCGCTCCGTCGAAACAAGCAAGTTTGCATATCCGGGGAACAGGACATTGCTCAACAGAACCCCGTCGGCGGCTGTCAACGTCGTGTCACCGCCCCCCCCCGCAAGCAGAGCGAGGTAGATACCGTCATGCGACGTGCGACATCAGGCATGCAGTGCAATGCCATTCCCCGAGATAATTTATCCTAGCTCGGTCGCACCAGCGTGAAGTACAAGCTAGGGTCCGAAACAGAACGATAACCGAGAGCAGGCCGGATATGCGGCCGGCGGAGCACTGCAAAAAGTGAGACTTGCACCTGCGGGCACAAGTCACGTTCCGAAGAGCAAGTTCACCCGACGATATCTATTACCGTCCAACGTCTGATTCTCGGATGCGCCCACGGGGATTGTACACTGCCACGTGGACCTCGTCAGATAAGATGCCACCCGTTATTCAAGCTTGGTTTGGTCCCGAAGCCAGCGTAACCGCGCTAGGTTAAATGTCGCTTGGTGCTTGTTACACAACTAAGGTATCTCGAATGCAGGACAGCCGCCCAAGATGGACCGCCACATGGTTCGGCTAAGTTAGCCCTCCCGTCTTAGCTTTAAAACTCGCTTCGTCGGATAAGCTAAGGTACATACATACATTCGTGACGGCATACAGGCGGACGGAAAACCCGCAGCTGCTAGTCATGCACCACGCACTACCTTAAGGATGGAAGCCAGTGCGTAGCGCCTTGGACTCTAATGCAGACCATGGAGCTAGATGACGATACGAACTAGACTGCAGTTGTTTCTCATATAAAGACGGCTCCGAAGCTGTATTATTTCTCTCTCGATACCGACGCATCATAGCTTCAGAAAGGGTGCTGCCACCTCGACGCTCTCCAACGCCGACGCAGTGCATGTACGTATGTGTTTGCTCGCTTCTAATCAAAGATCACACCCGCTCCTCTCTTCCTTGCCTAGACCATGGTAACCAGTCTTCAGAGAAGTGACATGACGATGGCAGTCGATGCCGTTCCGAGAGAGTGTCGTCGTGGTAGAGCCTTCAAAACAGGTCAGAGTCACATGCGGCCATGCAACTCTAAATGTGCCCAAGCTCGAATCAATACCCTCAACCCCTGCAGCCTCCGAGACTTCCAAGCGGCCCTGCACGCCGTTGCAGAGCCGGCTCTCGAATCCCCACTGGGTATAGTCCGCCCCAACAACGCAATCTAGTAGCAGACTCGCGCACGGAAAAGAAAGACCAGCGACAATTGCCACGCATGCTTCAAAGCCTCCTCGAATGCAAAAACATGGCCTCTCCCCCCCCCGGGGCAAAGAAACATCCTACACTCCTCGCAAACGGATGGCAGATGCAAAACCTCCCCAACCCTGGCAATGCCGAGATTTTACGTCGCAACCAACGGGAAAAGGAAACGAAAAGGACCATGGGCTTGCAGTGAGCTCGTCGTCGCAATACATAAGACAAGCGCACCGCTTCCCAAGCCCACCAAGGCTCGCAAAACCAGTTTCTGCAGGAAAACGAGAAAAAGACAAGCATCATCCATCTGGGCGACATTCTCTCTTCTTGCTGGCTGCAGTCTGGAAACAGACAAAGCCCCGAGAGAAAGTCTGCTCACAGGAGAGCCTGAATGTTTATGTTCGTGTTCGGAAAGAAAGTTATTAATTGTCCATCAACTCCTAGGATTGGTGGTGTTGCTGGCCACCGTTATCTGCGACGTGATGTTAGCTCTCGAGTCCAGTCCAACAGTAGCCTCGTCCGACCTGCAACATGGCACTTACGTTGGTTATACATCTGCTGGTTTGGCTGGCCGTAGGGAGAGTTGGCCTGGTAGTTCGGGTACATGTGGTTACCACCATACTCCGGCATAGGCTGCTGCACTCCGCCAGAGGGCGGTGCGGGATACTGCTGGGGTTGATAGCCGATGGGGGGGAGTTGAACGGGCCGCGTGCCCGGATACGACGTAGGCGGCTGAGAGCCATCGGGAGGCGGTTGGTCAACGGCACCGTTCTGAGCCGCAGCGGCAGCCTGACGCTGACGCTCCTCCTCGGCCTTGCGCTGCTGCTCCTCCTCCTTCTTCCGCGCCTTCCACTCTTTGCGGATTTCTTTGAATTCTACAAGTGAAAATCGTCAGTTTTCTGCCGCCAAACCCAATGCGTCCGCTCAAATCGGGCTAAGGACCCGGCTGTTTGGTCCGCGCGCCACGCTAGTTCCCGACAAAGCGCCAAAAACCACCCAATGTTTGGAGTGGCGCGACTTCTGGGGAACCTAATAAGGCCCGAGCCGCCAACGGACGACAACCCACGGCGAAGAGATATCCTGTCGGTCGCCGCCACCAGCATGCGCGGGTTGGCATCACGTCCTCTACCCGTTTTGGACGCCGGCCGGGGAAAACGCCTTGATCGGAGGGTAACGTCACATACCTTCGGGGGTTCGCTTCTGTCCATGAGATTGCATAGTCACATGGGCATTCAGGTGGTTCAGGGTTCCGTACGCCTTCTCGCATCCGTTCCAACCGCACTTGTACATGCGCTCAATCTCCTCATAGCGACGACGTGGCCGCTTGTGCTGCTGTGCTCCCGGAATGGGCACGAATGAATAGACCTGCGACACAAACCAGGGTTAGTCACACTGGAATATTGCTCAATGGCGGAGTGGCAGGCGAGCGGGTGCGGAGTGGACTGGGCACGCCAAATCGGAGACACCCCGTGTCAAGCGCTGCAAGAGGTAGGTTCCTTACCTGGCTGGGTCGCGCTTGAGGGGGACCGGAAGCGGCATTGGGCGGGAAGGGGTGGTGGCCTGGCGGAAGATGGCTTGGATGCTGTTGTCCGTATCCGGTCCAGTCCGGACGAGGCTGCTGGTAGAGGCCGGCGCTGCCCGGGTGAGGGTAGTTGTGCCCCATGTCTTGCGGGGGTGCGGCGTAGGGTGAATACTGGCTATGAGTCGCGTATGTCGGACTCGGTGCTGCAATGGATGGATCTATAGGTACATCGCTGTCAGACTTGGTCTCCCGAGGAGGATTCTGATGGCTGCGCCCATCTGGCGCAGGCACGGATGACGGACTTGTTGGTGTTTGCGCCATACCTCCAGCACTGCCGGCGTGGCTGCTAGCTGGGTGGTAGGGACGCTGGATGTGCTCTGGGAATGTCCCCGACCGCGCAGACTGCGGGAACACGCTGTACTCTGAGGTCGGAGTGGCCGACGCGGAATAGTTGGACCGCGACTCCTGCTGGGCCGGGTAGGGAGCGGGAGCAGCAGTAGCGGCGGCGGCGGCGGCAGCAGCAGCAGCAGCAGCAGCAGCGGGCGCTTGATCTGCAGATGAGGCCTCAGATTGCGTGTCGCCGAAGTTGCTTGGATATGGTGAAGGCAAACCTGACTGCGTGTACTCGGGGGCACCACGTTCCATAGAGCTGTTCACAGAGCGCAGGACCGTGTGGACTTTGGAATCCGGACTCTGCTTGATGCCCTGCTTGCGTGAGCTTGAAGGGCGTGGTGATGTCTGGTTGGCGGCAATCGCTTGTGGCTGCGATGGCGTGGGAACCAAAGACATACTACAGCTCAAAAGGAACGGGGTCCTGTGGATCGCGGCTGGGTGAGCGAACTAGAGTCTCGCCCTCTCGAACCACACGGGAGCAGTCGGGTTGCAGCGTAGTTCGGGCCTGGAGCGACAAGGCTTCGCGACCGGAGAAAACGCTGGGGTTGGTGTGTGCGCTAGAACACGACGGATCTATGCACTGGCGTGTGGCCAAGGGTATAGGGGTGGATGGGTTGGAAGGGGGAGCAAGAGGTCTCAGTCGGATGTGCCTGGCTAAAGATGCGATGGCGGCGGTTTCTTGGTATAAGACTGGCGACGAACGGTAGCGCGATCCGCTTTGTTCCCAAGCCAGATCAGATTAAATGGAGCACTCCGTCCCAAGACTTGGAGGAGCGCAAGCCACTCGCTCCACCGCAAGAAAGTGACACGAGTGATCGAAAAAAAGGGTGCCGAAGGAGGGGACCAGGGATCACCCTTCACTGATGAGAGATCCAGACAGGAGCCAAGAGAAGACCGGATCCAAGATTTGGTGGGGAAGGCACGCTTGTTGGAGCAGGGAGCAGGGACAGCTCTTGTGCGCTAAAATAGTTCCGAGACCAATATGTGGTGGGCTGGGCCTGGTCGAAAGGATGTGGTGCCGCCGGCGCACAAAAGTACAGACGCAGGAGGACGCTACCGTCTGCACTTGGCTCTTAGCTCGGTGCTGCTAGTGCGGAATGGCTCAGATGCCCTTGGCTGCTGGCGATATCGTCTCGACAGCGAGGTCCAATAATGTGAGACTTGTTGTTCGCTGCCGGATCCGGACAGACTTGACGACGGACTCTAGTACCTGAAACCGGCCTTTTCTCAGTCCAAGAATTCGGAGAGACAGATGCTTGACCAGATGTCGCCGTCCAGTGGGGTAACCCGAAGAAGAATCAGAAAAATTCTTAGTTTGTGTGGGATGCTGTCGCCTTTATACCAGGGGTATCAACCACACAAACAGAGGACAGGGCAGGATGATGGGGTAATGGTGTAAGCAGCGAAACTGCTGTGCTGTATTATGTGCCAGTCGCCGCCCTTGATAAAATGGGATGGGGGGGCCCCTGATGATACTGCAGAAGAGATTCCCTCCCTAGTCCGGGATGTGGAGCGGAATTGGTTGCGAGCGCGACAGAGCTGAAGGCTGCTGCTGGTGGGCTCCCCAGAAGACGCGTGAAACTGGGATTGGGCCACGGGTTGACCGGGTTTTTGACTGGCGCACACGCCAGGTACCGATTTACCGATTCGTAGCCTGTGTCCGAACAGTCGGCCGTCTTTATTCGTAGCTCTGTGGGCCTGCTGGGTAAAATGACTGGTCCTGTGTCCAATACGGCAGGCAAGTCGTAGCGGCTGAGGGTTGATGCGACTAATGATGATGGCCTGCCCTGATCAGGTTGGCGGCGGGAGCGATGTTCCCTTCACAGGGTGTGGGTGAGGCTTTTTCCTGGTACCGTCGACCCTCTTTGTTGGGTCGATCGCTGGACTTTGAGATATTTCCGATTCCGCACTGGGGACGCGATAGTGACGGTGTTGAGCCGGATGACAGTACACGTAGAATGTCGCCTGTCAACACGCTGTCACTGATAACCACTTGGTTCAAGAAACCGCAGTTGCTCTGCCGCTGAGAGAGGGTGTCTGAGCGCTGATGAGATGGAGCGCGCAGCGGCAGTGCCTCGATGAATGATGACTCGTGCCCCGGACGACAAACGCGAAAATCCACGGGAGAATGTACGGTACCGCTTGAGCTTGAGCGACAACAAGAGCGCAATGCACCTGAGTCGGGGACTTAAGATCAAAGGTCACTAGTGCGACGCGACTTGAGTAAGGTGGGATGACTTGTCTGGAATGGGAAAAGTGCAGAAGGTTGGCTCGAAAGGAAAGATGGGCGACGGGAGTGGGTTTTTGTGCTGGTCTGGGTCCTCAATTTCCTCCCCCCCCCCCGCCCCCCCCCCCCGGTCTACACCATGATGGGTCGGGTCGCAGGTGAATGGAAGGTAACGGGTGCCTCCGGTCCAGACTCGATTTTTACATCAAAGCTTCCAGGTTGTTGCAGGACAGGTTATTATCACAGTACACCCACCCCAAGGCATGCAAGAAACAGATTCACTCGACAGTACAAATCGATAGCAATGGGTGACGTAAAAAGCGCGCAGTGCGGAAATGCTGGGAGAGCAACAACAAAAATTGGATTTGGAAAGTGGCGGCCAGTATCAGGCAGCGGCAACAGGCGTGGCGACTGGCACAAAAGAAAGATCCGTGATTTGCGGGAAATTGCACCCTCTTGCAACCTTTACGTTCTCTCGAGTGTTGACTTCACTGACCTCCAAACTGCATGCATCTAGACCATTCCCTCGTTCCCCGTGGAAATATCTTGGTAGAAGACGAGCGTTCAATTTATATCTTCATTTTTTAGTGTAAGTGCTTTTTTTTTCCCCCAGAGGCTAACACACTGATTTCCGGGTTAGCGGCTCGACTACCTCAATTCTCGCCCAAGTCTCCGCTTGTAGCTAGAATGTACTGTGCCTTGTACGAATACCTGCTCCTCTCACAAGCGGTTTCTTGGTCCGCGTGAGTACAGTCTCATCGTCGCATTCTTACAGTGCGGGTCAATAGTATGCTCCGTGGCATGCAAGTGAGCAACCTCGACGACATTGGAGCATGACCATGTGTTTTTTCGGGGTTTTTCTTTTTTTTTTTGTTTTTTTTTTTTTTGTGGTCGGGTGTCTTTGATAATTTCCATTCGGCTCTTCTTGTTGGTGATGTCAGGCTGCCTTCCAGCGGCAATTCGCTAGAGCTGAGCTCTTGTTGGGCGCATGACACTCGTTTATTTTACCACATGTCGACTTCTGCTGGCTGCGGGCTAGGTATGATGCCCCCTATGTCAAAATGTCCTTGAGGAGCACTCTGAATAGACTCTGGTGAGAAGTGAAGGTATCTCCCTGTTGATTGTTTGCGAAACCCGAGCACAAACCGCGGGTTATGCAGCACATCATAATAAGCTCTGCAGTAGTTCCCGTCATTCAATAAGGCAGTAGCTTATTAGACAAGCTTGGTGTCTCGATATTAAACTCCACGCGAAGTACACCACAGTAGTACGTGGTCCCAGATGTAAGCTTAAACCATCCCCAACGACGGGGTTTCAGAGCCATTGTGGTACAAGCCCTTCGCATTTAGCACTGCTAGCAAGGCACTACGTCTAGCTAGAGTCTAGACATAGTGGAAATTCAAGGCGGTGGTTCAGAAGAGCGGCTGCCTCCTTCTACGAGATGCTGGCCGTTCGTGGCTGCTTAGGCTACTTGCTTGGTAGGTAGTCCCGAGCTCGACATGATCATCGCCATCTTTCCGCTTGCCATAACCGTCATCTGATGGAGAGCTAGCAACGGTCGGGAAAACACCGAATTGGTTCGCGGGTAGACCCTCACGTCACTTGTATTAAGCGTTACCTCCATCTGACATCGAGATGCCGCTAATTCACTAGACGACCTGTCAGGATGGGTTTAGGACGTCGCCAGATCTCTTGGACCCAGAGTATCGGGAGAGGCTAAAATCGCGTGCACGTCGTCATGCCTCGCAGCTACGGCGGGTACGAAGTACACATACGTAGCTTGTTGTTCGGCCTTCGATTGTTCGGCACATGGATACGTTCGTACAACCATCGCAATTGACCCGACACGGCAAATACACTACAGAGAAGAAGACGCTCTTGTTGAGTACATTTTGCGCAATCTCAACCTGACGAGCAGGCCGTGGGCGCATCAGCCGACTTCTGCTTCCGGTTTATCGTATCCCCAGCACGTACGGAGTACCGCTATCGTCTGGGATTCCGCCATATCACATGGATGTCGCCACGTGTGATCCATCGGATCCGAATGCGGCACCTATCACGGTCAGCCAAGGGATTCCTAGACTCGGCTGTCTCTTGCCGTCCTTCGCCTCTTGACCAAAAAGCCGGAGGAAGTCAATTGGGGAGCTGCCGCATGATTCGCCAGTCATCAAGCGCTGCGGAGGAGAGATTATGAGTGGTCGAGCAGCAATATTCGCACCCTTTCCTCAACTCATTTCTCGTCAACCACCATGCTTTTGTTGCTTTGCCTGGTCAGGTCTGTCTGCATGCAGTGAGGGATGGCACACCCGCCATTCCAGCTCCGCCCCCCCTGCTCCCCCGCCTCCTCATGATCTTACTTGAAGCCAGCCAGCCAGGCCAGGCTATTTGACTAGCGGCGCCATTCTTCTGGCTCTTGTTGGTTGGACCAGCGAAGCGGAACCGAAAAGCACGAGTACGTATTCCAAAATTATAACCGGACGCTCGATAACCGACACACCGACTTATGAAGCGGGGCCATCTGTCGGGGCAAGAAACCCCAAAAGTTGGAGTGACGTCCAGCTCCTCTACTGTGGTACACGTTGTACCAGCACCATTCCGCGGTCAGGTTTTCCTGTTGCAAAGTGGCATCCAGATATTCCACAGTACACTACGTACAGCAGAGTCTGGCTGCCCGATATTCAACGAACCACAGCCGTGGCGAACTGGCGAATTCCTTGCCTATTCGAGAATGTCGCGGTACTTCCTCATTGGGATCATCAACAGATGAGGCTCGTGTGTACCTTAGCTCACTACATTCCCGCTGCTCGACACTCAGCTCATCAGCTTCCCGCATGGGAAGAAGGCAACTACGAAGTACTATACCTGGTCTAGAGATTTCCAGAACGGCAGCTAGCTGGTTAGCTTGACATGAGGCGTTTGAAGCTGCCTTCCACAATCCGTTTGACAGCCGCGGGCTTCCTCTGTGCCTGGCTACGGCGGTACACTAGGCCGATGTTACAAAGTCCGACAGCATCTCAGAAGTATCAGAACTTCGGGGGGCTAGCTAGCAGCCGTGGGTTTGCCTTCCTAAAATCGATGTAATGCCAATGTCGTCTCCGGCCATGCATGATGCATCCGGATCCATCTATCACAGTGCGTCACATACTGTGCTGAGATTTTCGACGACCTGGATGCCGGGACTTCTGCAGCCAAGTCGCGGCCGTGGCACACTCTCTACTATGACGCTTCCTTCGATGCTCGAAGTGGTGTCGATATGCACAATTGCTCAACTTGATGATCCCGGCTACTTATCACAGTACGGCAGCGGCACACTCCATCAGACGCTCCGCTCGACCTGGTGGAGATGGACATGTACGTACGACTGTGACCGAGCGACTGCCGCGGTGCCAAGCGATAGCCGAGAGAGACTCATGGCCCCCGTCGTGGCCCATGATTACCTAAGCGAACCAATTATGGCATCAGTGATCCAGCGCTGGTCTGGGGTGACATGGACGAGACAAATTCGGGTTGCCCAATCGAGCAAGCCGAGGCGACTGTCTAATCTTGCGGGCGCGCCCCCCCGACCGTGAGTTACCTTCGCATTGTATTCGTAGGTTCTGTTCATCAGATCGCGGCACGCTGTGACCTTGCATTACTAGAGGTATCGAAAGCCTGATGCTTCTTGGATTTCTTGGGTCATCCTCACCACCAGTCTACGGAGTACCTTCCTGCGTAGAGCCACGTTGGCGTGGCCCTGTGTACCCTACCTTAGCCTCTTGGGTCGCAGTGACCTGTCCGCACGTGATACTTACTAGACTTCTCTGAGAAGAGACGCAGTACGTACTATCTGTCCCCATCCTATTGGTCAGCACTTGCTTGAGGCGTTGATTTCGCGAAATGCCCATTGGTGGGTCACCATTCTGTGTGCAGCGGGCCAGCGGCGCTCACCGCCGCAACAATTTCGATATCTCATTCCATGACACACCTATTTGGAATGCATGTACTTTTCGATTTCCTTGCGGCTTGTGCAATCCCCAGCCGCCTCGTCTTTGCTCGTCCAGTCCAAGGATAAGGAGCGTGCTGATAGCCTTCTCTTTTGAAAGGGAACGGGCATTGGATTCTTCTGGCACAGGGCTGAACTACGTGTAGGCAAGCCTCGGATCCGAACTAGCAATATGCGTACCGATCTATGTACAGTAGGTAGGTAGAGATACCTATCAATTAATCAGGTACATTACCATCCCTGCCTGGCCGTAGCATGCCGCCATGGACTTTCTTTCCACTTTTCCGGTTCCCAGTCTTCTGGACTTGTGGGCACGGACTGCATGGGAGCCTCAGCGGCTACACGTGTAACTTGGTTTCGCCCATCGATGAGTATTGCCTTTGCACACCTTGCCTCAATTGTGAAAGTAAAAATTCAAGAACCTGCAAGGCAATCGAAAGGATGCATTGGCGCCCTCCGGACCAAGGCATTTAGGATTCAGCAACCCAAGCAGATGGGGCGCGCGACTCGATTGATCTATCACCGATAGTCCGCATGTACACAGTGCAGTTATTGAACTGTAATAATAAGATGAACGAACATGGTGCAGGATGCAAGCAAGGCCCGCACGACGGGCGCCAATGAAGCAAGGGTGTTCAGCACACTGAGCACAAGCACTGGAGGCTGGAGCTCCACTGGTCTCCCCTCAGTGGTGATCGTCTCGCTTGTCTTTACCGTCTTCATTACGTTGACCCGGCAGCAGCAGGTAAGATTTATGTTAAATCGCCTTGTAATAATTGTGACGGTTATTGAGTGCTGATCCCCCGAGCTAGTCACCAGGCTAACGAAGGTCGACCAATGGTCCAAATGGACAAGACAATCTGGGTAGTATCTGACAGGCTCGCCGCAGCCAACCTTCTTTTTTAGCTTGGGGAAATCTCCCGCTTGGATCTGGGACGGCGGGAAACTTGGATCATTCTTGTGTAACCTGGGTCCCGTCTCGCAAGGGTCTTCTTTTCGACGGTACGTACCGTAACAACATAACCACAGTATATCAGTAAGCAAGGACTTCGGTCACTTTTACCACGATTTGTCCTCACTTAGTAATTGCATGTGATCCAGCCGACCGCTTGTGCCATCCCGAGGCCCAGTTCGAGCCCTGGGAACGGGAGGTGGGCGCAGGAATGGATTCCGCTCTGGTGGGCTTTGTGGTCTCGAATCCTCCTTGGCACACGGGCGGTGGAGAAGGACTCGCTCGTCGAGAGCGCCAGACGTTACCCAGTGCCCTGGCTTTTGTCGGCTGAAGGACGCAGAGAGATGATCAGTGCGTAGCTGCTCAGACAGGATACCTGTCTTGGTCGGCATGCACACGTGCTGAGGTGGGAGAGTGGATGGCCTCGCCGCAGAAGATGGGTAGAAATGGGGCTCATCTCGGAATGTTCAACTCTACAACGCAATACGTGAATGACCGAGTGCCGTTCGACGGGGTACAATGGCGCCTATTGACGGCTATATGCTCCGACGTGGTGCCGGTAGAAGCGTCCCGAAAGAGATGCCTCCTCGGGACAGGATCCAGATTCCAGTGGGCCGCCATGGTGGAATGGCTCACGAGGACGCCCCCGGAGGCGATTCACGGAGCCGGCGCCGTACGGTTGAAGGCGACATCGGGCACGCGGGCCCTAGGCGGACCAATGAGGCGTTTTCCACGGCAAAACAAATATGTTTTCTAATTGAAATGCGCCCACGCCTTAGGCATCGGCATCGGCATCGGCATCGGAGATGCCAACCATGGCGACTGATGTCGACTTGAAATCAAGGTCGTACTGCGGCAGGCGGCACTGCAAAACGTCGGGGCCATGGCTTGCTCTTCGGTCAGTCGCTCGACTTCGAAGCGCTGTTGTGGGATTTGCGATCTGCGACTGTCCATGCTGCACTCGTCTTTGGTATCTAAATCAGGCAGACGGTGGCCCCAATTCTGGCCCCGGTCAAACTTCACTGGCGCGAATACGATTGTCCCGGCCCGAGTAACCGGCGAGAGGCGGACATGCGAGGTGCAATGCTTGTCGCGTCTGGGAAGAGTACTCACTTCTTTACCGGACTGGCTACTCGTTTGAAAATGGATAGAGGTTGCATATTGATGAGCGCACGTCTGTCTGAGGATTAGCTGCTTCTGGGCTACTGCAATGCTTAGAGAACATGCGGCACCCCAAGAGAGAGTAATAGGCCACAGTACTACAGTCGTCAGGAAGTCTGAGAAGCATAGTGAGAATCACCTACACAACAGCGGCATCAGCGGCAGACCCGAGGACTTGAGTCCTTCTTCGCTGACGTTGGGCCCGGCTTTGAGGAGTTTTGCGTGCCATTTTAGCAATGACGCGGGCCTTGAGGTCGGGCTGCAGGGAGTAAAGGGGGTGACGTCCACCGTCCGTCGACTACTGGGCACTGAGTTGGATCAACTACAGCACCCACGGATAAGGGATAATTGGATATCCCTAATTAGAGAAGGGAATGAAGCTCGACGGTGGGCTCAGACATGACGATCATCTCAAACTCGATCGCTGTCTCACAAGGGAAGCATGCTGTTCACCGGCAATAGGGTCATACAAGGGATGACCAGGGTTTTGAACATCACAGGCCTTCTGACGAAACACGCAGTCGAGCATACGTACGCTGTCTTCTTCAGAGCATTGTGTAGCAGTCTATCTTGACCACGCACGCGTCCCCAGTCCTGCGTTTGCGAAGCTCGTCCCACTGCGATCGTGATGGGCCGCATGCAGATCGACTCGAAGGATCGATAGTCCCAAAATCCGGAGCAAGTTATTACAGGAAAGGACTTCACCCCATGACGAATGAAGATTCGCGACCTGCTTGCGCCTTGAATAGGCATGTGGGCGTGGTCCGCTTCTGTGCTTGCTGAGAACGGGATCGGGGTCGCTCGCTTGGACAGTGCCGCTTCTCCTTCCAGAAGACATCTATCACGACAATAGAAGCTAGACGGTTGGATCGTCCTCATTTGCTGTCAGCGATGGACTACAGTCCATCAGGGCCTGCGTATTGTACCGCTACATTTTGCCAGTCTATCAGATAGTGCCTGCCGGTAGCGTTGCGGCCCACTGTCACTGGCGCTGGTTCGGCACATCGCACTATCGGCGAAAGACACAGCAAGTCGTCTTAAAGAGTTAGATGCGAGCTTGTGCGGTCACCGACATGCCTCTCGATGAAGTGTAGCTACGAGCAATAGTTCTTGTCTGCTTATGGTAATCAAGCCACATGTCGCCATGTTTCAGGGGTGACCACATCGTATTGGAGCTCTCAGTTAACCGGCGGCATGGATCGGAACAGAGATGCTGCTTGCCTCCGGAGACGAGCCACAAGCACCCGTTGGCCAGTCTGCCCAACAGCTGAAATGCATGCATTCAGGAGCATGGAGGTCTTCCACCTGTGTTGATGAACTAACACACGGACCCCTGTCCTTTGTCACGAGGCAAGAAGGACATAAGCTTCATTTTGCGCGAAGTGTAACCATTTAGTATCTGCGTACAAGCTCCTCGAACCTTGCGTTACCCATGTTTTCTGTCGGGCCAGACCAGCCTCTTCGACCTTGACATGACCGAGGGATGCTCAACTGCTCCGCGTGGACGACAGATACGTTCTTTACCATAGCCGAAACCTCTACCTAACACAAGAGACACAAACGCGCGCCCTTCGTGCCGCACGACGCCAGCCCCAGCCTCGGCCTTCGTCGCGCCGAGATCATCCTGAATCTCTTCCGCTCCAGGGCGCCACCTCAGATGGATTGATCACAACGCGATACATCACGCAATACAACACTCCTCCGTCTCAGCACTCGAAAACATCCACTTGAGGATAATCTCGCGCTAATATCGCACACTGCAAAACGTCTGGAGCTTGCTCGGCCTGCCTCATACTCGAGGATGACGAAAGGGCGGGGTTGGCTCCGAGGCTTGCACACCCACACTTCGTTGGCGACAACAGAACTAACTCGTTAGCAAGTGACAAGACTGTCGTCTCCGTGGCCAGTACATATTCGAAACGCCTCAAGGAAGCAGGCTCAGACCCCTTCAAGGCTGGCTCGCTCGACTCCTTGACCGACTCCTTGCCGAATACCAGACTCTCGAACGGATATGGCACCACCATCTCGGTACTCGTTCGATGCCTCCAATCTAGTTCGCACCTTGTGCGCAAAACCGTCTGTTCATCTCAATCGTCCCTCCGTTGGGCCCCTCCAACCCCAGCGCCGGCGCCGTTCAGAGGCACTACCACACGAGCGCGGAACACCGAGCCCCCTAGCCGCGGTGCTTCAGACGACAGTCTCCAGATGCCGGGAATCAGAAATCTCCTCTTATGCTGCAAGGTATCCATATCCATATCCAGAGCGAGTCCGACAAGTCGTCGCTTGATGGGAACTGACAGTGAAATACCAATCATTCCGACGCACGCACCCAGCATTTCCACCTGCAGTGGCCTCGATGCGACAAAGGTCACTGACCCATGGCATCATCTGTGCAAGGAAACCAAACCCTCGTCGACGACTCGGACATAGCCGGGTGATAATGTGCACACCCCTAAAACAAATCTCGACAACCTGCTGTCCTTGCCTTTGCGCCTTTCCACGAGAAACTCCTCAATGTTCGAATCAGGCCGTGGGCTCTCAAATTTGGCCATTGACCACCGAAACGACCACCTATAAGAAGACATGGCACGTCTGCACTGATCGAGACGGTCTGCCTATCCTCAAAGACAACCATGGGACACGCCGAACTGGTGACAATACAATGGCCGTGGGACAGATCTCCGCTGACCCGAGAGCGTCGCGCGGATGACAAGGAACGGGTAAGTAGCGTAACACAGGAAATCCCTTTGGGAGAGTATTCGTATATACACAGGAAAGGGGGCTAGGGTTACACAACCCAGCCGCCACAGGCGCGGCTGGAGAGAACAGAGATCCTTACCATCTTCTCCCTACCGTGCTGTAACCTCGAGGCTGAATAACATCACGGAATGTGCGGCGTCCAATTCAAACATCGAGAGCCATAGAAACACGAAGGGTGCGACGCACAAACGTGGCATGCAATGAAGTGATATACGTAGAACATTGACTGGATCCATCCCGACTGTCATGATACAACTTGGCGAGCATAAGCACTTTTGGTAGAAACTGACTCAAGGCCGGGATAAACCCTTCTTCTAAGCATCAACTATTCTCTGTTCTCTTATGCTAGGTCACTTGACCGCAACCTTTGTGGCTATACGATCTGTTGTTCAACCGGAACAAACCTAACGAGAAACCCCGGTGCCGACGCGAAGACTGCAGAAGATCAGCTTTCCTCGTGGGAAGCTGATCAGATAACCCCTATCTCCCCTTTTCCGTAAGAGTCCCTTGGAAGATAATCAAGGGAAGAAAACGCAGCAATAATGACCATATCCCAACCAAACCAGGTATAAACACATCAGCGTGCATCATAGGGTTGTCTATGTGCAGCGCAAACAAACAACAAGGTGCTGACGTCTAAGCCGAGCCTCTACGATAACGCCATAACGGTGCCAAAATAAAAAAGGAATGCCCGCGTGATTACATGTCCTCACGGAGAGCTGTGATGCCAGTGGGCGATCTTACGCTCAGCCACAGTCATGGAGTCTACCAGCGACGGTTACCCATGGGAGCGGCATTAGCGTCATTAGCTGTGAGCAGAATGTTAGCCTCAAGAACCTGACCGAGCGCGGGGAGAGGGCGATGAGAGAAAAAAGTCCTTACTGACCTCTACGGCCGCCTCCGTAGCCACCTCCGCGTCCACGATAGCCGCCGCCGCCGTAGCGACCGCCGCCGCCGCCGCCACCGTAGCGGACCATCTCCTGCAGCTTGGGATCAATGTGCTGCTTGGCCTCCTGGAGCACGTTTACGAGGTCACGCGCCTGCTTGGCATCTGTAGGATTGGGTGTTAGCTTTCCACGCAAAGCTTTGAGTGCTACGGGAGAAAGGGGCGAGGGGAGATGATGACATACTGTCAGTGGTAAACAGGGTGATGGCTGTTCCAGTCTGGCCAGCACGACCGGTACGACCGATACGGTGGATGTAATCCTCCGAGTTGTTGGGGTAGTCATAGTTGAGCACGTGGGTGATGTTGCGCACATCTTCATACAGAGAGGTAAATGGTTAGCAATCGCAGCATGATGGGGAGGGTTAGCAACGTTCCAGCCAGAACGGGATACAAGACGGGGGACGTCTTAAGTATATCTTCGCTGCTTTTATCCTTGCGGTATAAGTATACTTCGCTCCTTGACAGGCGGGCTATCCGTTGCGGAAATATATGCCGGATTAAGACATATGCGAATGCTTCCAGGTCCTCGGGCCTTGAAAGGAAGATCTTGGGAGACAGCTTGATCAGGGTCAAGAGATGCCAACTCCCCTCTTGTACCACGAGCATCAGACAACCGGTACAAGAGAAGAATCACGACATAGCACAGTAGAACACTCTGCTACGTAACGAAACCAAGACTCCCCACAGAGAGACCATTCATCAGACACGAGGTCAGGCAAGTAGTTCGCGCAATCGAGAGAGCCCCTAGACATAAGAGTAAAGCGCAGCGAGCACGTATGCTGGAAGTTGCCCGGGGGGGGGGGGGGACGACGAATACGTACCGATACCACGGGACGCCACGTCCGTGGCAACCATGATGGGGCTCTTGCCCGTCTTGAACTGGTCCAGGACCCAATCGCGCTCGTTCTGCTGCTTGTCGCCGTGGATGGAAAGCGCGGGCCAGCCGTCCTGGCGGAGGAAGCGGGTGATCTCGTCGGCGACACGCTTCGTGCCGGTGAAGATGAGGCACTTGTTCTGGTTGTCGGGACCATCCATGATCTTCTCGAGATGCTTGATCATCTTGTCGCGCTTCTCCGACTCGTTGACGACCTCGACGATCTGGGTGATGCGGTGGTTGGCGGAAAGCTCGAGGGAACCGATGTTGACCTGGATGAAGTCGGTAAGGAAATCGCTGGCGAGGTTGCGGACCTCCTTGGGCCACGTGGCGGACCACATGAGAGTCTGACGGTCGGGGCGGATCTGGCCGATGATCTTGCGGATTTGGGGCTCGAAACCCATGTCCAGCATGCGATCGGCCTCGTCGAGCACAAGGTAGGTGACACGACGCAGGTTGGTCTTGCCCGACTCGAGCATGTCGATCAGACGGCCGGGAGTGGCGATGCAGACCTCGACGCCGCGAGACAGGTCCCGGATCTGAGGACCCTTGGGGACACCACCGTAGACGCAAGTGTTGCGGATGCGGGACGACCTGCCGAACTTGGTGATCTCCTGCTGGATCTGGACAGCAAGCTCACGGGTCGGGGCCAGAACAAGGACGATGGGACCGTCGCCAGGAGCCAGGAGGGGCTGGGCATTGATGTGGACAATGGCAGGAAGACAGTAGCTGAGTGTCTTTCCGGAGCCCGTCTCAGCAATGCCGACGACGTCGCGACCCGAGAGGGCCATGGGCCAACCCTGGGACTGGATAGCGGTGGGTGCAGGGAAGCCCTGCGCCTTGACTTCGTCGATGACGTAGCGAGGGAAGCCGGCCTCGTCGAAGGTCTCGACAGGCTTGGGGATGTCGCGACCGTGGACCGTCATGGCGTGGTCCTTGCGGAACTTCTCCACCTCGGCGGGCGAGCGGTTCGTGACATCCGGGTGCTCCTTGTAGAAGTGCTTCTCGAACTTGGGCATGGTGGCCAGATCCCACGCTTGCTTCTGGAGGCCGGCCCCGAGGTTGGACATGCGGTCGCCGCCGCCGCCAGCACCTCCGTAGCCACCGCCGCCACCTCCGTATCCGCCGCCGCCATAACCACCGCCGCCTGAGTAGCCGTTGGAATCACTAGTGTCAAGAAAGCCATGTCAGCAAGTCTGAATCATCAAAAGCTGTGCCCGAAAGACGCATGACAAAAGAAGCGAGCGCGATGCTGCTTACCCATTAGAATAGCCTCCACGGCCGCCACCACCATAACCGCCGCCGCCGCCGCCGCGGCCACCGCCATAGCCTCCTCCGCCGTAGCCTCCTCCGTAAGACATGATGGGCTTAGAAAGGTAGGTGGATGTCTTCTGGTGATGTCGTGATGTCGTGATTTGTATGGGCTGTCGAAGAGACGCGAAGATCACGCAAGCTAGTCGCGCCTGGTTGGAGAAATGAGGGTTCGCGTGCAAGATGTGGTCTTCGGGAAATGAGAGAACGAACGCAACGATTTTCAAGAATGCGTCCCGAGGGTGATGGAAGATGACAGGTGTGGAAAGTTGCGTTGATGCGCAAAGCGTGGATGATGAAGTCGGGAGAAAGTGGGAGGAATCTTCGAGGTTTTGATCAAGCTTTTGGGGCAGGCAGACGGGGCAAAGAAAAATTATTTTGGAAGGCGCTGGCTGGGGGTCCAGGAGTCTAGGCTGACCAACGAAAGTTTCTTTTTTTTAATAAGTGGGGCGCTAGACTTGACTTGGCATGGCACTGGAGGCAGGTTTTTGCCTAAATTCTCAGGTTCCGAGGTTCCGTTGTACACTGGCCAAACTTGGTTGAAATCATTCGAGGCTTCGCCACATGCAGATGGCGGATAAGGGTGGCTCAAAGTTGCATCATCGGCAAAGCTTGAGCATCGATTCAAGTCGTCTGTGGTCGTGCACATTCGTTGCTTTCTAGCGTGTTCCTCCTACGACAGTCTCGTCTTACAGGCTCCATCAGGAGGCGTGCACAGGCGACTCATGATTAGGCTGGCCTAAGCCGTCACAGGTGCTCGCACGCCAATGCGCAATGCTCCCTCTTTGCCTCCCAGGCCAACGTACGAATCGCAGAATATAGGTCCCTTTCGAAGTGCAGCGTTTCAACTGGAGCTGAACATCTCCCAGAAACCAATCTCCATCTGTCGAGGCGTCAGTTCAAGCCCAGTCGCAGAAAAAGCAAAAGGGGGCAGCGGTGTTCTTACTTTTGTGGCATGTATGAATATTTTGACTAGTTCCTCGATTCGTGAGGCGGACTGTAGCACTGCATGACGCTCTAGCAATTCTACGAGAGTGGCAGGTCAGCATTAGGGGAGGACTCGTCAGGCCGAGGAGCAGCATTGCAGCTTACCGGACCCCGTCTTGACGGCAGCAACATAGTCCTCGGCCACGTAATTCTCGATCCACGGCCAGTAGCGGTTCTCCGCAGCGCCTTTCCTGGCGTCAGGGCTGGAGTGCAGCTGCTCCGCGATCGCTCCGTATCCGAGCAAACACGGGGCTAGGGCAATTTGGAGCCCGATCCAGTCTTCACTTTGCCCTATGTCTAGCACATATCTGGTGTACGCGGTGCAAGCTGTGGCTAACGTGTCAGTCATCACGCACAGCGGCCGTTGGCGGCACCAGGCTGTAACATACCCTGAAGTTCCTCGGTATTCTCAATCTCCTCCTGCGAGACACCGAACTCCTGGCAGTAAGTAATATGGAGACTCATCTCCCTTGTGATATGCGTGACTATGGCAGCGCTCTGGACAAGTCAGCCACGCCTCTCGGACAGAGTGGGACGTCGAGCCCACTCACTGCTGCTATGTCTCTGATGTTCTTGGCCGTGTACGAAGCAAGGGCATTTGCTCGAGCGAAGTGAACAAGATATAGATAATCCTGTATCAAGTAGCCCTTGAACGATTCCAACGGCAAAGTGCCGTCTCCCATGGCCAGGACAAAGGGGTGATTCACAAATCGATGCCACACAGGAGCGACATCTGGCCGTCCCAGCAGATAATCAACAAAGCGACCGCTTGCGAAGGTCAGCAGAGTCAATGTCAGCGAACGGCGTTATCCGGTGGACGACTCACGGAGCGAACGGCAGTCTGTAGATGGAGTGAAAATGGTTAAGGGGACCGCTTCCCTTGCCCAGTCCCGGAGCGGTCCTGATGGCAGCCTCGATGTAGCGAGATGCCAGCCTTACAGCTTCTGGGACGTCTACGCCTTGGGCTAGGTGACATGCAATCGCAGCTACAGGTACGTTATTGGGCGCTCCGGACTAGTGGTAACGAGGCGTTAACTTACAGGCAAGAGAGCAGCCGGTCCCATGTGTATGCCTCGAGCTCTGGTAAGGCGACTCGAACTTGATCATGGTACCGCGCCGGTACAGGAGATCCACGACGATCTCCTTCTCAGCTTCTGTCTTCGCCAAGTTGCCATCCCGCGTGAACGGACAGTGCCCGCCCTTGACGAGCACCCATTCAGGCACCATCTCGGCGAACTTCTCGACGAAAGCCTCGAAGTCACTGACTTTCTCAGGCGGCTGCTGGTCTTGGGAGGATTTGCTGTACTCCTTCCACATGAGGCAGGCTTCCGGGAAGTTTGGCGTCACGATCGTGGTCTGGGGCAGCAACTTCTCACGCAAGGCAGTGAGAGCTTCTGTAGGCAGGAGCTTGGCACCAGTCGTGGCAACCATAACCTGCAAAAGGCAACCGTGTAAGCATTTCAGCGAGCAGCCGTGTCAGAGGTGCCCTACAAACCGGATCGACGACAATGGTTTTGACCTTGTGCTCGGCCAGGGCTTCAGCGATGGTCTCGATGGTGGCTGCCGAAGCTAGCATGCCTAATCAACGCCCTGTCAGTAAACTGTCTGGAGGTAGACGTCCCGACAGATACGGTCCAATCCTGGCCAGACATAGAACACTCCTACCAGTCTTGATGACATCGGCGCCAATGTCACTAAGACAGGCATCAATCTGCTTCCGCAGGAACGCTGGGGGCACTTCATGGACGCCGTGGACGCCTTCTGTGTTTTGTGCGGTCAGCGCGGTCGTCGCGGTCATGCCATAACAGCCATGTGCCGCAATGACCTTCTGATCGGCCTCGAGGCCCCTGGTAACGCCAGTGTTAGTAAATAGTAAAGCTGGGGTTTGATCCCTTTGTTGGAGAAATTGGACGCACGCTCCGCCAGAGCTGTCTGAGCCAGCTATCACCAGGATACGAGCAACCATTGTCCACGCCTTACAACACGCCAAACGATAGCGCTAATTCAATTTTTACTGCTGAAAGAATCAGTCGTTCTCGTCGATGACCTTATGAGCAAAAGCCTCATTGTGGTGGGGGGAAAGAGATACTGAGACCGAAGGATCAGCGTGTGGGGTACAGTTGTCCTTAGCAGTCATACAGGTACTGCCTCAACTCCGATGGCGGAATTGTACTGTACAAGAAATAGAGAACGCAGATGCACCAAAGTCAGGGACAGGACTGCAAAACTGCAAATCGACGTAGGCTGGGGAGGTAGTCGCAAGATGCCAATCTTCGACAATGTGGTTTTCAAGACGATCAGAAGCCTCATGTGGCTTGAAATTTCAAGGGCAAGACGAGATATACACAGCTCCGAGAAGGAGGACAAACACGGCCACCTCAACGCCGCCAACCGTTTTGGGCCCCCTTTTCACATATCCATTCGTAACACATCGCAAACGCCGCCAAGTTCATGTATCCCTGTATAACTCCGAAGGATCGCTAATGCTCCTCTGGCGCTCGGTGCGCTGCTCGTCGCCTGAGCTCTCCTCCTCTTCCTCCTCCTCCTCCTCCTCTTCCTCACTATCGTCGTCCTCATCCTCTTCATCACTATCGTCGACCTTGATGTGAACTGGAGGCTGCACACGAGCTCGGCCGGCAGCACGCGGGGGCACTTGAGGAGGCTGTACTCCGAGTGACACTCCTCGTCCATCGTCCTCGTCAGCACTCTCCTCGCCAAACACGATGTGTCTCAGCACGCTCTTGTCAAACAGGCCAACCACCATGCTCCGGTCGGCAAGACGGTAGTGGTGCGTCTCCAACAGCGCCATGACGTTCCGGAAGAGGTGTGGCTGATGGAATCCCGCCGCCTTCTTGGACTGCTTGATCAGCATGAGTTCATGGCGGGTACGCTTGTATATGATCATGTTGGAGAGATCTACCACGAGCTCGAGGATGCGCTGGTTGGTCGGGTCAGGGTCGAGTTTCGCTCTGGGGAGCGGCCGTCCGTCATTCTCGGCCTCCAAGACCTTCATGAGGGACTCCGAGCGTGGGCGAGATGGCACAGCCGGTATGGTCATAGTCTCCGTTTTCTGTGTATCCGGGAGCGTAATGGATGATACGGTTTCGTGCTTCCAAGGGACCAGGGAAAAGAACTTGGAGAGATCCGTGGGTATGCAAAAGCCCAGCGATGTTCCAAGAAAGTTCGTGTTTGCGTCCCAGCCATGTTCGGAAAGGATCTCGAGGCCGTGCACCGACCTAGAGATGAGTCCAAGAACGAAGAAGGCTGTCCCCCGCAAACTCATCACATCGTGCTCCTGTGCTATCTTCACGACGTGCTCGACAACGTCGCAGGACTCAAGGAACGGAGCTCCCAGCTCCATGGCGCCAACATTCCCTACCGCCCAGAGACATCCCTTGACCTTGACGATCGTCTCGGCGTCTTCGGCCTCCATACCGTGCTCGCGGATCGTTGCAGCAAACTCGTCGAAGTGGCCCTTGTCTCGGAGCAGTTTGCAGCCCTCCTCCGTGCGCGTCAGCTCGCGATAAAAGTGCGGAGGCACATGGCTCTCAGCCTCAACGGCGCGTTCGTCCTCGAACAGGCTAATGCGGTTTGTATGGTCGTCTGTCTGGTCGCCAAAAGCGCGAGCTAGACTGGCCTCAATGACGCTGACATAGGCATCATTCCTGCCCAGAAACCAGTCATCCATCTCATTGCTGATGTAATCCAAGCCGTCGAGATAATGATAGCCAATGGAAGTGGACAGGAATCGTAATAGTAGAGGAGCCCCAATCTCCCCGAGGTGATCCAACGCCGGCCGGCACTCGACGATGTATTCGAGGTAGTCCTTCGTGTTGCAAGCCTTCTCCAGGATCTTAACTGCAGCGGCGCACACTTCCACCTCGGGGTCGTATAGCTGCGTCACCAGCAGCTGTATCGCCCATTTCGAATCGGCCGTGCCTTGTCCATTAGAAAAGGGAGCAGAACGCATCGCGAACTTCCTAAGCACGTCGGTAGCGAAGATCCGTATGTCCTTTGTGCCTGAACTCAGGGCCTTGGAGAGCAGAACCCGCGGATGCCCAACGCAGCTGAAGTCAAAGTTGGACAAGACCAGTCGGATGATGTCGGGTCGCTGCTTGAGATCGATGATGTGGTGTAACATGTTGTATATGCGCCACCTGTCGAGCATCATGAGGCCCCTTGGCTCACCACTGAGGACACCGAGCATGGGGAAGTAGCCGCCGCAGAGAGTGTCCGTCAGTCTGTCCTTAGAAAACATGGGGAACTGGGCAGTAAGACCACTGTTGGGGTCGCACTGAGCCAAGCACTCTGCGATCTGCCGAAGCAACTTATGGTCCGACAGATACTTAGTCCCTTCGGCGGTCTGGAGGAGGGTGTGCATGAGGGCGCAGCCGACGCGGACATACTTTTGCGAGTTCCTACCGCTCCGAACCTCGGAGAACCTGTACTTAAAGGGCCGGTAGAAGCTCATGATCCTTTTCAGGAACTTGGAAGTCTTGGTCGCTTCGTCCATCCGCTTGCCGTTGGTTAGCGGGCCCTCGATAATCTTTAGGACAATGTCCCATTTCCACTTGACGAAATTGGAGCTTGCAAGCACCCCTGAGTCGAGGACAAGCTGGCGGAAACTCGCTTCGTCGTAGTTAGCCGAGGCATTTGACCGTGGCTGATCTTCTATAGAACCGAGTCCCAGATTGTGGCCGGATACCGCCGAGGGCGCAAAATTGGAGGGCGAAGAGAGGAACAACGTCCGGCTGACCCGGCTGATCTGATAGACCACCCCGGAGGCGACGTTGTGAGCTTCGTCCTTGATGTTGGCCGCAGCCGCGAAGAGCTCCGGCAGTAGCTGAAGGTCTGTGCTCCAGGACGGAGGCAACAAGCGGCCAGCAAGCTTCAATACCTCGCCAATAACTAGCGTTGACTTCCTTTCCAGCGGCTCATTGTCATTTTCTCTGGTCAGGTTCAGCAAAGACGGAACTAGTCCGCACTTGACAAAGACAGCGAGCAACAAGGCAGTGTAGTGTTCCACAAAGTTCTGCTCGCCGCCATCATCCTCGACTTCCGTGCTTTGGCTTTTGGCACGAGCGGTGTCGAGATTTGCAACCCGGCCATAAGTCGTCAAGCGCCGGCCGGCAAGGAAGGGGCCGGCCCAAGATGGTGACTTGATACGGAGTAAAGAGCATATCAGGTCGAGAATTGTGTCCCTTATAGGGGCATTCGGGATTGAGAGGCTGGAGACAAGTGATCTGATAGCTCGAAAGTCGAACATGGCAAGGCTCATCAGTCCGGACCACGATTTCATCGCCGTAGCGATAGCCTTGGCGTTTTGTTTGAGGGCTTGCTCGCTAGAAGAGAAGACATCTGTAAAGGTGGTGAAGAGTACCTCTAGCTCGAAGCCGGCTCGCAGGTATTTTCGTCGTTGGGGTGAGTCTAGCAGGAAGAGCAAGGCTGCTGTCAGGCTTTCAGAGGCTTTATAAGCTCCATCAGCCAGTGCTTCGGAAAGCGGGCCAAGACCCCCGGAGGATATCAAGAGACGCGGGTCCCGGACGAGGATCTCGGCCAGTGTCTCCAAACAAATGGGACGTAGTCTCTCTTCGGGAGCCTCTGCAACAGCAGCAATAGTCCTGACGACTGCTCGGGAGAGCTCATTAACTCCATCCTTGACGTCGATGAAAGCACGCACAAACTTGAGAGCCTGTTCTCGCTCGACGTCGGCCTTGTTGTCTTTGATTAGAGACCTGTTCCCATTAGCACAAAGACCGAGATGCACAGGGGCCACTCAGAGCACTCGGAGCCCCAAGCGGAGAGAAGGCAGGATTGCAGAAAGACTCACCAAGTCACCAGGTAGTCTGTGTTCAGAGCTCGAATCTTCTTTAACGACGCAACATCCGATATGGCATAGCGGATCATGCGGTATCCGGAAGCCACAACCTCCCTGCTATCGCTCAGAAGCATGACCTGCATCCTGAGCCCGAATACCGACCAGACAAGATCATACTTCAGCGTCGGATGGCGCTTGAACAGATCCACCAAGCTATTGGCCCTCGACACATAGTATTCTGGCGTCATGCCGTCGACTTCGAGCGCCTGCAATATCTCGGCGAGCGCAAAGGTGGGGGATTCTGTCGGTTCGTCAAAGTCCGAGCCAGCTCCGCTTCGTGAGGCACTGGGCGGCGAGCGTATGCCGTTGTTTCCCTGGAAGACATATTCCGCAGTCCTTGTCCGGGTCGGTGTTGTGGGCGCAATGCGTGTCCGTTGCGCATCCGAGATCTTGTGTCGGAGCTCCTTGATCCTTTGGTTCGATGAGTTCAGCTCGGCCTCGACCCTCTGCCGCTGTTCTTTTGTCTGCTTCGCCTTCTTGGTATTGAGCGCTTCCAGCATATTCTCGCTGCCCTCCTTGATCTTCATTTCGCGGTTGAGGGCATCTCGGAGAGCCGACAGGGTCTGCTCGGCTACAGATGCGTCATCTTCGTCCACCTTCTCCATTGCGACGACGTCGGCCCGCGAGTTCGCCCTCGGCGGCATCATCTGGCTGCGCAAATCGACGCTGAATGCGCCGGGAGCTGGGGATGGGTTGAGGGAGGAGCCTCGAGGCGCAAAGCTGACGCCGGAGGCAGAGAGGTTCCGGCCTCCATCGGCTGAGACCCTCGGCGGTGCCAGACCATCTCGCTCGAAGCTGGTTCGCGAATTGGACGAAGTCTGGGAGCTGAAGGACTTATGCGGCATGGCCGAGGCGCTCAGCATGGTGGCGGGAGGGCCAGCCATTTGTCCTCGGCACGGGGTTGTGCTGTCACGCCGGACATCCGCGGTGGTACTATCGAGAGGTGCGCATCGGGTCGCGTCCCCAGCGGGGAGGTCGGAGCGTGTGCGTTGGAGCTGTCGAGCGCGGATCGTATTGGGGGGGACGGGAGTTAAGTCTGCTGCGAGGAATGGCGCCTTGCAGTTGGGCCTGAGACGAGGCTGAAGGATCACCGGCAGCCGATGAGTTGCGAGGAGATAAAGGGTAAGGTTGAAAGGTTGATATCGTCAAGCCGTCAGGGCCGAGGTCTCGATTATGGTGAGGAACAAGGTCACGACTTAACTGGTCTAGGGCCAAGTCGAAGCACCTCAGGGACACATGAGAAAACTCGGCCGTCGTTGATTTTGTTTCAGTGAATCATCCATCAGTTCATGCAAGAATACAATGGATTGATCAAAGACGTCCAAGATCTCCACGTGGGCCAGCCGTTCAGCTAGTTTGCGGGTTTCAAGTGAGCTTTCGGGGCTCGCGATCGTCGTGCTAATGGCCTGGCAGTGGGTGGCCTTCAGTGGAGGGATCCAGGACACTGGACCCAATTACGAGCCTGAGACCTCGATGCTTTGCAGGTGTTGCCGACTGCCATGTCTTATGTAAGTCGGTGGGTTAAGGTATTGCCAACTGGAGCTCTCCCCTTGACTCTCACTGGGGCCATTGGAATAAATGGCAAGCCCCGAAGATCGCTACAAGGCCCTGTGTCGAAGCTGTCTCGCGTCCACCACTGCGTCATGGACCGTGTTTTGATGGCTATGGTGATGCACGGGGCTGAGATGGCCTTAGGCGTTTGGTGGCTTCTCGACACCACGGCGTTCAGTGAGAAAAGAGCTTACCGTTGTCTACTGGACGTAGCACCCCATTAGATAAGGTAAGGGAACTTCAAGGAAGGGCCGGCCGTCCTGTTGGCCAACATTTCTACGTCACTCTGAGGGGTTTCTCAGCAGGGAGGAGTCTGATAAGGTCAACGATATCAGATTGGAAGTGCACCGACAGAACAGTTTCTGCCAGTCTTTCAAGACACAATTGGTCCCTTTTTGGAATCGAACGAGGCTCCGTGTTAGCTCCAGAGCTTGGCTGCAATCGACACGGAGCCACAGACAGAGGCTATCGGCGGGCTCCGACGTCGAAATGCAGATCCCCGCCCGGCCCTAGGTCAAGCCTTGGCCCGGCTGCAGGCGGCAGGCGGGACACCGCGCCACCAGCGAGATACTGGCCCGCGTGCCGAGCTCAAGGCACCTTGTCCGAGCTTTGGATCGTCCGTTGTGAGGTCAGTTTTAGTCTGCTCCAGCTTGACAGACCCAGAAGTATATAAATCCAGCGCGCCCCTGGCTACCTTCCTTGTGCTCTTTCATCCGGTGTTCTGTATTCTCAATCTCCACTCTTGCCGTTGTAGCACGCTCTCCTATTCACAACCGCGTCGTACTTAAGGTACCCTGAGGTAGTCTGCCCAGCTGCGTCATTATCAGTGATTACACCTGTTATCGCAGCCACATTTCGGACCAAGGATATCTTGTCATCTCAGTCAACATGCCCACTCTCGCGTCTGCCCGCTACGGGAAGGACAATGTCCGCGTCTACAAGGTCCACCGGGACCAGGAGACCGGAGTTCAGTCGGTCACGGAGATGACAGTGTGTTGCTTACTGGAAGGAGCAATCGAGACCTCGTACACCAAGGCCGACAACAGCGTCGTTGTCGCCACCGACTCCATCAAGAACACCATCTACATCAAGGCCAAGGAGCACCCGGTCAACCCGCCAGAGCTGTACGCCAGCATTCTCGGCCAGCACTTTCTCGACACGTATCCCCACATCTCGGTTGCAAATGTCAAGGTCATAGTCCACCGCTGGACGCGGATGGAGATCGATGGAAAGCCGCACCCGCACAGCTTCTTCCGCGACGGTCAGGAGACGCGCAACGTCGAGGCCGTCGTCCGGCGGGATGGAATCACCATCAAGAGCAGCATCGTTGGCTTAACGGTCCTCAAGAGCACCGGCTCGGCCTTCTACGGCTTTCTGAGGGATGAGTTCACCACGCTCGGCGAGACCTGGGATCGCATCCTGTCCACAGATGTCGACTGCGGCTGGACCTGGAAGAAGTTCCCCAATGTGGCGGCTGTCCAAGACGGTGTCGAGCGCTTCGACAAGGCTTGGGAGGCTGCGCGGAACATCACCATGAAGACGTTTGCCCTGGAGGACAGCCCCTCGGTACAGGCTACCATGTACAAGATGTGCGAGCAGATACTAGACGCCGTGCCGGAGGCAGAGCTGACGAACTACTCGCTGCCTAACAAGCACTACTTTGAGATTGGTAAGTTGACTCCTCCCGGGACATTCTGGCGTCAAATGGAGGCTAACACGCGTACATAGACCTGAGCTGGCACAAGGGCTTAAAGAACACCGGCAAGGATGCCGAGGTGTACGCTCCGCAGTCGGGACCCAACGGTCTCATCAAGTGCGAGGTCAGCCGGTCTTAGGAGATGAGTATCCGAGGCGCATTACGTTGGTTATCCAGGTTTAGAACATCATGAGACTTTGGGCACCGGCGCCTTTCAATATCTTCGGATTTTGCCCCATTTGAGCACAATTTGATACCATAGAGATAATGATATATGATTACATGGCAGAGTCGAAGCACTGCCGCGGTGGTCCGATTTCAGTAGTCTCATCTTCTGTTAATCATGTCCGCTGGTGATCGTCATATCTGCTACTGTCGGTTGGAAACCTGTAACAGAGCATAAGTATTGACTGGTATACCTGGTCGATAGGATCATACATGCCAGCTGATCGCTAGCTTTTATACATGCCCCACGGCTTCCGGGATACCCTCGACCATAGGCATATGCCCCGAGCCGCTCACTGGTCTCCCTCCGGAGCCCAGAGTAGCGTCATCCGCCAAAGCTTGCACCACCTAATCCCCTCCCGTACGCCTTCTACTACTATAAGCTCTGCCTATCGCCTTCCCTGACAACCTTCGCCATCTCTTCCCACCCAGGCGTCCCAACAGTCCTGCCGCCGAACCGCACGATATTCTGCTTGTACGGATGCGCCTCGCCCTCAAAAGCCTTCAGCCGGGCCAGCCGCTTGTCCCTCAGCCGGTTCTTGGGCAGCATGCCGCTGACGGCCTTCCTCAGCACCTCGGCGCCGCCGTGCTTGGCCATCAGCACGTCCATGGTCACGCTCCGCAGCGAGCCGGGGCGCGTGTTGTGGCGGTAGTAGGTCTTGCGGTACTTCTTCATGCCCGTTGTGTACAGGCCGGCGCAGTTGGTGACGACGACGTAGTCGCCGCAGTCGGTCGAGGGGTCCCAGGTCGGCTTGTGCTTGCCCATGAGCAGCACGGCGATGCGGCTGGCCAGGCGGCCGAGGGACGGGGGGGTGATGGCTTCGGGAGGGGACTTGATGGTGCTGAGTGTCGTGTGCGGCGTCGTGGCCGAGACGTGGTGCCATACTCGTGAGTAGGCCAGACGAGTCTGAGGAATCACGATTAGAATGCACTGCATAGAGCTTGCTTGAGCAAGGTTGCGGAAGAGGGCTAACTTACGAGGCCGACTGTTTGTGACATGTTTGACGGTGGCCGAGTGGGAACTAGTCCCTCATCGACCGACTTTGGAAGTTGGCGCTCTACCGGCCTTAGGTCGAGTGTCAAAGTGCGGGAATGGCGAGGTGAGACTGCAGTGGCACTCAGGGCTGTTCCAGATTGTCGTCTCTCCTCGGGAAGCTAAACTCTGGAGTCGCGATAATTGGAAATTTCGGAAGCGTGACTGTGCACGTGATCTCAACTTTGTTCTTGACTACTGTGTAGGTTCTGGCACAATTCTAGAAGGTTTGAAGCAGGGCCTCAGACAAGTGGAGGGCCCCCACACTCACATCATATCAACCGGTCCGGAGCGATTTCAAAGCATCGAGTCCGGTTACGCACCAGTAAGTGAGGCCTGAAGAAGATATCAGGTCTTGTGATCTCTTCTTCTTCCTGTCTCCAGTCGTATCGTCCTCCATGCATCACACTCTCAAAGGATACCTCCCCAGTATCGGTCGGCTTTCTCTCATAAGTGGCGCTGGGACATATTTCTACTTCTGCTCTCAAAGGCCCAACTTCGCAATACATCTTGACACACCCAAAGCTCAAGAGGCGCATCCACCTGCATCCACAATGACGGTTGACACTCCTTTCCAGGTAATGACTTTCACATGACCTGTCCAGAGAAGAAAAGTTACTTGCCTGGTTTTCTACCCCTTTTATGTAAACATGTGACTGATGGGACCAAACATGAAACAGACGGTGTTCGCCGTGCCCATGACTTGTGAGAGCTGCGTCAAGGACGTTTCAGGTGCTCTCCATCAGCTCAAGGGGATCAGCAAAGTCGAGGCAAACCTACAGGAACAGCTGGTGTCAATAGAAGGCACAGGTACGGAGCCTCTCATGCTTGCATCTTTTACCCCCACACCATCCTGTGTTCGCGTCGTCTTGATGGAGACGAGTCCCAGACGCCCGGCTGTGCCTGCACGATTTCCGATCATGGAGCTGAGATTAACTTTCTACGGCCTGTAGCACCACCTTCTGCCATAGTAGAGGCTATCCAGTCTACTGGGAGAGACGCTATACTGCGAGGATCGGGAGCGTCAAACAGTATGTGCCCGATATTTCCTTTTCCCTTCCTCTCATTTGCCCCATATGCCCCCACGACCGGCGTGCCTCCTCGACCTCGAGGTTCCAAATCACCCTAGCTCGCCGGCTGGTGCTCTCGCTCGTTGCTTGGCAATCCGTGTTCTGTGTCCGGTTCTCATGGTCCATGTCAGGCTTAGCCACATACCGCTTGCGATACGTCTGGGAAATACTATGATTTATGTGAGAGTGCCTGCATTACCTGTGTTCCGGTCCTAACAAGTCCACTACAGGTGCCGCTGTAAGTATCCTCGAGACATTTCACAGGCAGGGCGAGGCACAGCCGAACCGCGACAGCCAACACGGCGACGACCCCGAACACGACCGCGATGTCCGCGGTCTCGCCCGTATGGTTCAAGTCAGCCCGCAGGTAACGCTAGTGGACCTTGCGTTGCGCGGAGTCGCTCCGGGGACCTACCGGGCGACTATTCGCGAGTACGGAAACCTGGCCGAGGGAGCCACGTCCACCGGCCCGATATGGCGCGGCGAGAAGTCTGGGAGCATCCCACGAGGTGCCTTGGGGACTGTAGTGGTCGGAGCAGACCGCAGGGGAAACGCTTTTTTGCAAACGCCCTTGCAGGTATGGGAGATTATTGGGCGTGCTATGGTCGTATCGCGGCAGGACGAGCGTGATGGAAGGCCTCTGAAGAATGACGAGGACACAGTCGTCGGTGTGATTGCGAGGAGCGCTGGAGTCTGGGATAACGACAAGACGGTGTGCTCGTGTACTGGCAAAACGCTTTGGGAGGAGAGGAAGGATGAGATCAAGAAGGGTATGCTCTGATGGCGCTGTGGTTGGCTACTGTTGCCCTTGATGTTGTTGTCACCGTGGTGCCGGTGTGTATCGATCTCCACCTCCCGCATTCTCATCGACCCTGCCATCAAGTTGTCCCAGCCGTACCCGGTTCCTTGGATACATGCAGAAATACGAGTTGCACGGTCCGCATGGGAGACTACGTGGCTGAGCACCGTGCTTCGGCCATAAATAGACGGATTTCATGAGGGGGACTCCTAAGCGGAGGCATTACCGGTGCCTTGGCTCACAGCCAAAACCCGGGGGCCCCATACTGAGTAGGTATCGGTGATGATATCCTGAAGTCGCCATGCCCTCGAACACATCATCTACAGGTGACACCAGACTTGGTATGGCGCGATGGACCTGAAGTCCCACAGGGTTTCGAAACACGCCCGGACACAGGACGAGATATTCAAGGACACGCAGGCCTGTTGCTCCTATGTCGAGCCATGCTTACCGGCAAGGTGGACCGCTAGGGGCCGTGGGTCTGGCAGTCGAATCAAGATATGGGCGGTAAGAGCAGTGTATCTATGAGAGCAAACAAACTGCAGAGCAAGCTTCTTCGTCGGTCGAAGACCGGATGATGGCCCCAAGGTGGCAGATTACAGTTTCGCACTTAGGTGAGACGAAAGCCAGGGAGAAGACTTGGCTTTTTTGTTTCGGAGCCCACCGACGATCGAGTGTGGTCCGGGGGTTGCATAAGGCAGGCAGGGATCTCGACCCTGGGAAGATTCGCTGAGCCTCATTTCTCCAAGGCGAGGATAGGGAGTGCACTTTGACGCCGCTACATTCGGCCTACAAAGACGATAGGCGTGCAAATCTGAGGGCTCTTGACATGTCCGAGCGGAATTATGACTACTCAGCAAGCACCCCGTCCGTCAGAGAGTGTCACTTCCATCCCCGGAACGCACTGTACCTGTAGAATCGGAGATGTACGGCACAGTTAAGGCTACCTTAGTATCTTCCTACATGTGATATCATCGGTGTTTCCTTGATGCGGCGGAGGCTTTGAACACAGAGACTCGCAGTGCAGCAGTGTGGTGCATTAGCCGTCAGAATCTTAAACCTTCCCGCTGTTGCATCGGCCGCCCAGAGATCGGCAGTCCAGAGGGGGAATTCTCCAACAACAGGCTGAAGATGAAGCTGTTTCACAGGGTTTCTGAGACTTGAACGGTGGACCTCCGTCATGGATCAGGCTAGCAAATCCCACGCTTGGGGCGCTGGGCCAGCCGATCTCCGCTAGTACAGATTGGAAAGTGCCGGATCTGCATAGGATTCAGTGGCCCGCGGGTGAACGTAGCAGCAAGCCCTGTAGACGACGAGTGGATGGTCCCTGACATCGTCCTGGGTCGGGACAATCCTTAATAGCGGTAGGGCAGGCTCGATGTCGGGGACAATCGACAATCTTTGAACGGATGGTGTCCAAGGAGTGCCCAATGAGGGAACCTGGAAATGCATGCTTGGTGGTCGACCACGCGCAGGCTTAGTACTCATCGCATCGCAAGTCACATCGCAAGTCACATCGCAAGTCCGGAGGGTATCCTTGATGACTGATCCTTCAGCAGGCTGGCCGGCCTGCAGGAGTCGCTCGTATCATTGTGTTGCCTTATGATGGTTGTGGACTCGAGCCCAGTATCGAAAAGTGCTGTGTTAGGTCCGAGCCAACCCAATGGCTTAGGGTCGAATCGAAACTGTTCATAAATCTACTGAACGGAAAGCTGGATGGGGAGAATTGGCTTTCGCAGCTGGACTCAAGTCGATCCATGTTCAGAGAACATCGACTGACCTCTGCTATGGCTGGCATGTTGGCCGGCGTCGACGGCCGACGAGAACGCGATGCTTAGGATCCATGAATGGTTGGAGTTGACGACCAACAATTGATGCCGAAATAGAACATAGGCGCCGTACACAAGAGACCGGGCGAGGGCCTAGCGCACCCGAAACCAATCAAGCGGGCGCTAAGCGATCTTGGTACACGGCGTGCATGAAGACGACCAAATGATTCGCAGGGGTTTCACGCCGTCTGTGACAGGCTGTATCGACTGCATTGCATGTAACGGGCAGTCTCGCACACAGACGGTTAGCTAGAGGCGGACAGACTCGACTTCAAAGCGTGCTCGGAGATGGAGCCGAATGCGTCACGCGGATTCGCTATCACCAAAGCTATTCGTAGGCTGCGGATGCTTCTCTCTCGTTGTGGCTCTCTGGGTCCTAGCTGCTCGTGGTTGTCTGCCATGCTGTCAAAGTCTTGTCCGCGGGCGCTCCTTTTTATCAGCTCGGATGTATTGTGTCTACCGTATGCTCTGGGGGGACCGCTTGCCTTATCGGCTCCTGGCCTAGTCGGAACAAACATTCGACATTGTCTTGGCTCACTATTCCTGAGCTGGATATCTGCCGCTGATGCAGCCCGCGCTATGGGTATGCCGAGTGACACAATGAAAGACCCAAGATCGCCATCAACTTTTTGGCTCGCCAACTTGTATGGGTCGAGATATCGAGTTGGTCGTCGCATCATCTGGCGATTGAAGTCTTGTCCCGTGCAAGGGTCCTCCCCCTGACTCCGAGTTCTTTCTACGAACCAAGGTACGCTGGTGGGTTAAATGCTGCGAGCACACCCCCCTGTGATCGAGTGGTCTGCCCCCTGGGAAAGCAGAAGGTCGCGATGAAAGGGTCACACAGAGCCAATGTTAGATACATTGCACCCCCCTGGGATGCCTTCCAACACACCCCACATCCCCTGTAACAGACCAGCTTCGAAGCCGGACAGGGCACGTCAAAAAATCAATCTGCACTGCTGCTGCATGACCCGCTGCACCTGAAGGCGGGACCTGACCCAGGCACGGAATACATTACCACCTTGTCCAAGCGCCGTGCCATGCTCGTCCTCCAACCAGTCGAGTTCAGGTTCCGCCGACGATATTCTCCTCCATTTCTTCTTCTTCTCTGCTCTTCAGAGCTCACATCACTTACCGACATCTCAGCTGAATCCAGTCCTTTCCGGTCCCTTTACAACCAAACACCCCGAGTGGAAGAGCCAGAGCAACAGATATCTGGGCCTCGTCTCGCTAATCGTCTTCCTACGGCCACTAGACCGATCGACTGGATTGATCCCACGCACTACGCTCCGGAAAGGATTCCCAGCGTCAGGGAGCCGGAGGTGGTCTGTTGGTTCGGCGGCGTCCCAAAAATCATCGTACCTACATGAGGTATCAACACACACACACGTCACGGAACCTACATTAGCTCAATTCCAGCCGCTGCCCACGCCTGCATCACGCATCTTCGTTCTGTTCCTTCTAGCCGCACTCGTCGAAGTATTCTTGCAGCAAGCAACAACAGGGAAGGCACAGATTTAGATCTTTGGGCAAGGGAAAATAGTGGGAGAACAGGGGAACTGTACGGAATAGGAGGGCACTTGCACCCGAGCCGCCAAATTACATGCTACCTCGTCTAATCACACGCCAAGAATTCGCCCGCTAGTTACCTGATCTAGGACGCTCTCTCGATTTCACCGACTGGCTGCTGTGAGGTCTGGAGCGGGGACTCCTTTACCGTCGTTCAGCGAGTCTCGCAGCGTTCCAGCGTTGCACCGCACCCCAGCCCCCGAGCTAAACCGCCGTCCATCCCGACTTATAACCCCGCCAGCACCCTCAACTCGGACTGCCGCCGGTGCCCGCACTCTGACTACCACCAAGCGAACCCTACCTTTACCGAGGTACTCCAATTGCAAGCCCAGGTCTCTCCTGAAGACTGGTCGGCTGTCCTGGCGCTCTCCAGCAGCACCTGAGCCATGTCTTTGAAACAGGTATGCCAACTCTAGCAGCGGCCGCCTCTATGATTTTTCTCGCGCTGACACCTGAACTAGGAAATAGAAACGTGGGTGTCCGCCCTAGCGCGGTACGACAACAATGAGTTCGACGAGGCATTGAAGGACTTTGAAAACATTGCCGACACATCGAAGATCCTCTTCAACATGGGCGTCATTCACGCCACCCTCGGGGAGCACGAGAAAGCTGTAAGTCGCGAGTACCATGCCCTCAACCCCCAAAACCACACGCACAGAGCTCCCTATTAACCTATTTTATAAAGGTCGAGTGTTACCAGAGAGCAATCAGACTCGACCAATACCTCGCTGTCGCGTACTTCCAGCAAGGCGTGTCCAATTTCCTGCTCGGAGACTTCGAGGAGGCGCTGGCAAACTTCAATGATACGCTGCTCTACCTCCGCGGCAACACCATGATCGATTATGCGCAGCTGGGTCTCCTCTTCAAGCTATACTCGTGCGAGGTCTTGTTCAACCGCGGTCTCTGCTACATCTACCTCCAACAGAAGGATGCGGGCATGCAGGACCTGTCCTATGCGGTCAAGGAGAAGGTGGTTGAAGATCACAATGTCATCGACGAAGCGATACGGGAAGAAGCGGAGGTCGGTTCCAGGCGCGCACTCTCTGCCCCTGACCTTTACTGACACCTGCGTACAGGGCTACACGGTCTTCTCCATCCCCGTCGGTGTCGTATACAGGCCGAACGAGGCAAAAGTCCGGAATCTGAAGACGAAGGATTACCTGGGCAAGGCTCGCCTGGTGGCCGCCTCTGACCGGGCCAATGCCTTCACAGGGTTTGCCGGAGCCGAGATCAGGAATGCTGCGAAGACCGAGATCAAGGACGACCGCCCGGCAGACAACATCTCTTTCGCGGCCACGAACCTCGTCAAACCCAACCTCCAGAGCAGGAGACAACAGTCAGAACCACCCAACAACCGAAATGTCTTCCCTCCCACACCGCCTCCAGACAGCGACAGGGGTTCGTCATCGGGCGTCAGCCGCGGTGCTTCGGTGCGGAATGGACCGAAGCCAATGCCGCCCAGGCTCAACATCGACAAGGCACGTCCCAACGAGCGCTTCGAGAGGGAATCGCCACAAGACAGGGCGAGACCGCAGCGGGCCGCATCTGCTGCCGCCCCCCAGCGCGGCTTCTCACAGCGCGATGCCGGGAGGAGGAGACAGTCGGCGGAGGAGGAAGACGCGTACCCCGACGAGCTATATGATATGTACCAGGGCGGCGGCGGGAACTCGAGGAGTAGCCGTGCGCAGGGACAGCGCCGGCCGCCGCCGCAACAACAGCGCTATATCGAAGAGGAGGATGAAGGCAGCGACTATGACGACGGGTCGTTTGACGAAGGGGAGTTTGAGATCGTCTCGAACAACCGCAGAGGCAACTCGATATCCTCTGGCTCGAGAGGCATGTCGAGGCGACCCGAGATTCGGAAGATCAGGGTCAAGGTCCACGCCGGCGATGTCCGGTATATTATGATCGGAGCTGCGGTCGAGTTCCCCGACCTAGTCGATAGGATTCGGGACAAGTTTGGTATCCGCCGCAGGTTCAAGATCAAGGTCAAGGACGACGATGCGCCAGAGGGCGAGATGATCACCATGGGAGACCAGGATGATCTGGACATGGTCATCATGACGGTCAAGCAGCAGGCGAGGAAACAAAGGCTTGAGGCAGGAAAGATGGAGGTGGGTCCTCTATGCTCTCTCTTTCTGACGCCCTTCTCCGAAAATGTTCGCTAACTCCCAGTGCTAGGTCTGGGTCCAAGAAGTATAGACGGACAACAATCTCTTCGACAGCGGTCATCCTCGATACCCCCCCCCCCCCCCTAAAGAAACCGATGCCGACAGTCGCTTACGATATAATGATGGGCTATCCTTTCATGTTGATAAGCATCTATTTCACTATATTCTTCTCGTCGCGTACGGGGACGGCCGTCCCATCCACCAACACTTATTAGCTGTTCCGAGTCTTATCATGCATCATTGGAGTTGGGTCTTCAAGAGTGGTTTGAGAATCGTGTTGTTGAGGTCTTGAAGCAGGACGATGGATGCTTTTTGCAGGACGGTGGATGCTTTTTTGTTTAGACAGTTAAGACAGTAGTAATGTATTGACACGACTTACTCCCTTTCACTCAATCAATCAACCGCCCAGAATCATCCTCGCCGGTGACGAACAACACTTGGCAGGATAACGCATGTTAGCGCAGGAACAAAATCCATCAATCGTCTCCTCGCCCGGTAATCGTGCAATCGTGTAATCGTCCAAACAACTGCTCGTAGGATAGGTACCATACTAACATTCCCATTCACGCCAGAGGTGTATATGCTATGTATATGCTTGCTGTCAGCAGATGGAGTGCTGATGCCCTACTACGGTATTCTATTAGTTACGCGATGACGCGCCAAGTCTGAACCCGAAACCTTGCTATTGCCTACAATACAGGCAGACACCCGGCCTATGCTGCTGAAGACGTGATACACAAATGCCCATTCTCTTCAAAGTTTTAGCCCCTGAGCCGAATCTTCCGCCTGCCCCTCAGGCTGATGATACACGGACGGCTTATTCGTACATGTACAGACTACCCGCTCTATTAAGTCGAGCGTAGCTGGCTCGGCCTCCTGATAATTGCTTGATGTGTGTCTTCCTTTTGCCGGCCATGCCCCGTCTTCATGGGGGCAGAAAAAGAACATCGCCATAACTCCAAAGAAATCCGCCCTTCCCTCGCTAGACGCTCCTCGACCACCTCATCAAGCAAAGTTATCCTGCCTATCCACCCAAATATCCTCCAGCTCCGCGAAATTGACGAAGTGAATTGGCCGGTGACGGTCACTGTAGAAGCCCAAGGGCGTATCGAGCTTGACGTGGACCGGCTTCTTCTCGATTCCGCCGAAAGCGCTGCCCATGAAGCTGTAATTCCAGCGCCCGTCCTCCGGAACGAGGAAGAAGCCCTTGAACCTGGGACTGAGCAGCAGCTTGCGCTTCTCGCCCATGGTCGCTGTGAACCCCTGGGGCTGGTCGCTGCCCACGTCCCTGTTCTCCGCACCCCACTTGTAGCCCTGCGGCGTAAGCGCCCAGGCGGAGAGGGAGACGCTGCCCGGTGTGAAGGACACGGTGACCGTCAGTGTGTTGCGTTTGTCCCACTCAGGGTGGGCATCCAGGAGTCTCGCATGATCCGTCACGTCCATGGCCGACATGTACGGCGGTTCGTTGCCGGACATGGTGTGGATGACGCCGAGGGGCTCCATGTCCTTCAGATACTCGTTCTGCGGAAGCTGATGGGGAAGCTGCACGTTCCGGAGACCACCGATTTGCGGGACCATCACGATACACTTGATCTCTTTGACCTGGTCGTTGTCCGGCGGCGAGGATCCGTAGAGATAGCCGGCAACTTGCACCCGGAGGTCGGCGATCTGGATGAAGCGCTTGAGGATGTTGTTCGGCATCACATAAGTGATGTCATCCGCGTCGTTGTCGACAGGGGACACGTAGATGTTGTTTGCTCTTGTTCGCAAGTTGGAGGTAGCAATGGCCCGGGTACGCCACTCCGTCTTGGAAGCGAACGTCTGCTGCTCGAACTGCGACGTGGTCGTCACGATGATCTCTTCTCCGTGCACGTTCTGCGTCTTTGTGGTGACGGCAGTGAGCTGCTGTTGCTCCTGCTGCTGTTTCTCGATCTCGGCGGCCTGTTGCCTCTGCATCGACGGCGCAGAGATCTCCATACCAAGGATGATGTCGCGGACTTCGCTGCTTGTCAAGCTGGAAACGTTCACGTTGTTCTTCCGGCTGTAGTCGTGAAGGATCAGATCCCGTAGTTGGGTTTCCACCTTGATCCAGTCCTCGTCAGAGAGTGACGGCCAGATGTGATGATCCTGGGTAATGACCGTCTTGTCTGGACGCAGTATCAGTTTCGTCCGATCCTGGTTGACGTGTAGGGCTCGGAGGATGAGGATCAAGCGGGAGAAGGCCGTGTATGAGGAGATGCTCTTCAGCCACTCGTCGTACCTATGTCGAATATTAGTAAAGTTCCGTCTGCTCTAGGGGTTCAGCGATTTCTTACAGGTTGAAGAGCACCATCTGGGGCTCGGTGGCCCTCAGGATCAAGTCACCGAGCTTCTCCACTTTCATCGCCGCCTGGAAGGGCAACTGCAGCTCTGAGGCGCGGATGGAGATGTTTGGGAAATCCAAGAGGTTGACTTCCAAGGGATCGAGAAGACCCTTGCGAGTGACAATCAGCTGCTTCGGTTGTTCCTCGACGGGGAGCGACCGAATCAGGGCAGCCACTTCTTCAGCCGTCTTCCACTTCGCAAGCTGTCCGAGGCGCTTCTGGCCAGCCCACACGGAGGTATCTGCACAAGGGGTTAGCTAGGGGTTGGTAAGGGCACACATGGTTGGAGTCTGGTACTTACGGATCACCTTCAAGAACAACTGCCCGGTCCGCGGGTTGAAGATGAAGATGGCTCCATTGATCGGTTTCGTCGTCAGGTTACCCTCGAACGTCTTGTGGATGGTGACACGGTAGACGTTGGTGTCGTCGATGAAGAGCTGTGTCTGGTTGCTGAACAGCTCCGAGTAGTTCTGCGAGTTCAGGAACTCCTGGTTGCTCTCGGACGCGTACAACTGCAGGCCCTTCCGGATACGCTCTCTCAGCACGAAAAGTGCCGGGTTTGACTTCATGATCTTGGCCATGGCTTGCTGGATCAGCAGCTTGAGGCCGGGGAAGTACTGCCCATAGGCCGAGTACAGGTTGTAGGCCAGGTCGATGCCTATCATCAGACCCGTCGCCGACGGGTAAAGACTCATGCTGTCGGTGGTGTAGTCGAGATACTTGGCCCTGACATATCGCTCGATGTCGTGGGAGTCGTAGTCTCCGTACCGCAGCTGGACATCGATCCAGAACTTGTTCGTCGTCGTGGCTTCGATGGTGTCCTTGGTGTCGAACAACAACGACGGCCGGGTGACGTTCCACTTCTGGCTGGCGAACAGCTGGATATCGGCGCAGGAGCTGTTCATCTTGTACGACTTGCGAGGATGGATCGTCTCCTTCTGCACAGACTCGATACCAAGCGCTTCCAGTTCTTGGTCAAAGACCTGGCACAGATCCATGACCACCGACTCGTGGATCTTCTGCCACAAATGGGCTCGGAATATCTGTACCAGGAGGGTTAGCTTATGATCAGATTCTATACGTAGGATGATCCGAAACTGACCTGAATCAACGAGATCTTGAGAGTTGGGATCTTTCCGTGCAAGAAGATACCGGTCAGATCGAGTTGGACCTGGAATCCGACGTAAACGTTGGCGCGATTGATGGTTGGAGACCACCACAGAGTGAACCGACGATTGGGGATTTGATTGAGACCAGACCGCTGAGCATTGGTGAGCTTCTTGAACTTCATTGATTCCTCGAACCCGCTGATATCAAAGTTAGTCACTTTTCTCTTCCAAAAACAGTCCACATCGCGGTTACGTACCTGTTGTGGAGGATGAGGTAGTCGTGGCGCAAGTAGCACTGATCTCCGTCAACGCGAAACCCAGCCCATTGGGACGGTTTAGGCTCGAGGAAAATGTCTGCGATCTTGAAGTTGTGCGGCAGCAACTTGTAGTGTTTCGCGGCTTTCTTGCGCGCCAACAGACACGGGATTTCGTCGACGTTACCATAGATTGACGCGCAGAGGTACCGCTGAATGCTGAGTCCCGAAGGAACTGGCTTGTCGAGATACTGGACGCAGACGCCGAAGCCCAGCGATCGCGCAAGTTGGACAGTGTCCCAGAAGAGCTGTTTGTGCCAGCGTTCGCTCTGCCAGAAGTAGAAATGGTTCTTGGGCCAGACGTAACAGCCATCACTGTCGATCAGTCCTGCGAGAACCTGCAGGCGAACAGCTCGCGAGTTCTTCATGTACTCCTGAGGAATGTGTTTGGGGTTGGCTTCACAGCCAACTGTGCCCGGAAGAACCATGACGCCCAAACCGCGAAGAGCCACGAGCAAGGTGTTGATACCGCCTTGAAGCGAATTTTGAGGTTCGGCAACAATCTCCTCAACAAGTTGCAACGCCTCATGATCCGACAAGTCTCCGTACTGTCGCTGGCCAGTCCGTAGCCGATGGCTCTCGCGAACTTGGGAGTCCTGGCTGTCAAGAGTTCCATTCTCTCGCGGCGTTTCGTCTTCGTCAGCCTCAACGGGGAAGTCAACGTCGGCGTCCTCGACTTCGGCGTCGCGGAACGTTTCGATGTAATCGAAGTCCTCGTCATCTAATACATCGCGATCATTAACCCCCGGTGCATTGCCTTCGGGGCTTTGGCCAGAACTCGCGAGGAAATCGGAAACAATCGAAAACACGTCGTCAGAGAGCTCATCTACCGCGAAATCTTGGTGTTCGACGGATGATCCGTGGCCGTTCGACTCCGCCAGAGCTGGGCCGGGGAGTTCCTCGTCCGCGCCGGGGAGTTCATCGTCCGCGCCGAAGAGTTCATCGTCCGCGATCGGCGATTGGGGACGAAGGGCCCAGATGGAATCCTGGGAGTCCTCGTTCACACGGAATCTCGGAATGTCGCGGGACCGGGGCGCGAGTGTGCTGCATTGGCTCCTAGCCTCTGAATCCGGGATCATCGCGTCACGCGGTCGAGATCGAAGCGCGTTTTCGTTTTGCATCGCGGAGCCGGCTTTGAGGGCATCTGAAGACTCTGGTACAGCGGACCGCGGCGGAAATTGCCTCGGACGAAGCCGCCCGGGGGGGGACGCTTCGACATCAGACGAGAGAGAATGTTTCGCGCCGTGGCTTGGCGGATTCTTCGCGGCAGCAGCAGCTCGTTGTCTCCTGAAGGTATCGCGACTTGGACGCGGGCCAGAGCGATCGATATGCAACCCGGCCCTGGGAGGCAGAATGTCGGGGAGAGGGCGGTCGGCGAGTCTTGTACGACCCTTAGTCGCGTAGGCAAGCCCACCGTGCCAAACGAGATACAAATCGAGCTCGGCCGCGTGGTCTGTCAGGAACTCGCGAATTTCCTTCTCATGGTTGTTGGCGATGGTAGTCGAGCATCGAGTACCATCTCCCAACCAGAGGCCCAAGTAGTACGGATGCACCGGGACCTGTTCCTCGGGATATTCGAAACCAGGGCTTCGAACGACGCTGTACTTCTTCCTCTCGTCTGGGTCCAGTGCCGCGAAGGCCTCTGCCGTCATTTCGACGGTCTCGAAGATGTCCAGCGCGGCAACATCATCGGGGAGCTCCAGCTCCTGCTGGGCTTGGCTGGCGGGCGCCGAACTCGGGAAATCAGGGAACGTGTACATTCGCCCGAACTTGGTGTGGTTTCGACTGTAGTAGACGCGGAACTTGAGATTGCTTCGGTTACTCCCCCACAGGAGGAACAGATTCGGGATATCGGCGTCGACCCGGAGCTCGCCGCCTTTACCGTCCGCAGACTTGGCGAGAAAGCGCGATTTCAGACTCGCGAGAGTCACGTCGCTCCGCGATCGAATCTCGCGAGACTTCGAGACAGCAGCAGCAAACGCTTCGTCCTGGGTATCGAAGTAAACCGTCGGGTGGTCCTCGTGCTCCTTGACGACCTTCGCGCCGAGCCACGAAAAGATGTGGTACGGAAGGCTGTGGTTCTTCGAATCGGTATAGACGACATAGTGATCGGGGAAGGTTCCGATCCCGATGGTGCCGTTCAGCACGTTGCGGATCTGCGCCTTCCCGTTCTCCGAACGCTCGGCGCCGCAAACAAGCGCGAGAGCACTTCGAAGCGCCGAACCCATGTCAGCCCGCGCCTTCGTCGCGTTCGGCCGATCCGGCCCGGGCTGCGAACTCAACTCGGGCACCGGGACCCCGAGAATCTCCGCGAAGCGGTCGCGATGCTGCACCGCCGTCTTGCCCGTGTAGACATTCGATCCCTTGCCGCGACGGTACCGCTGGAGCACGAGGATGTGGTTTCCGGTAACCACGAGATCCTCCTTCGCCGCAGTGATCTTGATGCGGTAGAGACGTTCCTCGCCGCGGACCGTCCGCGAGACCTTGCGCGGCCGCCCATCTGGGCCCAGGAGGAGATCTCCATCCTTCACGTCCTCCACATTGACCTCCGAAGTGTCGTAACGCAGCAGTTTCGTGCCAAACTTTAGACAAGCCTTTTCCCAGAACAAGCCTTCCCATGACGGGAAGCCGGTTGCCTTGAAGAGGGTATGCTCGAGAATGGTCTCGACACCACCCAGGGCCTGGATGACATCGGTCCGGTAGGCATTGAGATTCCACAGCTTGCCATCGTGTCTCTGGCTGGTCCACCAGAAGGGGCTGCTCTTCATCGACTGGTAGATCTTGAACTCGGCTCTGGCACGGAAGCCCTTGTCGAAGCTGAGCGTGCTGCGGTCCTTCTGGAACAGGGTGTTGATTCGTGGCAAACCGCGGTCCCAGCTGTCCTCGAGATCTTCCAGAGTAAGACGCCTGTTCTGCTGGTTTGCTTCGAGACGCTTCTGCGAGTACTCGGTCCACACGCGCTGGGAGTCGACAAACTCGGCTTCCCAAGGGATGATGTAACGGAAAATGTTGGGAATCAGCGTCTCCTCGTCATGCGTCATACCAGCGCGGTAATGAGTGACACCGACGTCGGTCTGCTTGGACCAGCGCTTGTCGCTGGTGGGGATCAGGATGTGCGAACCCGAGATCATGCCCAGACCACCGAGTTCCTTGGGCGTGTAGAACACAGCCGGCGGGAAGCGCGACGGCATCTTGGAGTTGAGCCCAATCTTGACACGCGTCTGGATCTTGGTCTCGCACTTGACAATGGTGTCGAGCAGGTTGACGGTCGACACGGCAGCCTCGCGGTAATAGGTGAACAGCGCAATGAGGGCCGTGTTCCACTTGTTGGCAATCTTGGTGAATGTCGTCGACCCGGACGACATGAGAATCTGCCGGATGCGGTTGTTGAACTTCTGCACGTCCTCTTCCGTGACTTGCAGGAAGGCGTGGGCAGTCCGCTCCTTGGTCGTGTTGTCGACCAGAGACCACACGCTGTCCTTGACGGGGAACTCGTCGTTCTGGTTCCGGATCTTTGGGAGTATGCGAACCTCGAAACCACACATGGAGAACAGAAGGTTGGGGTTGTCCCTGCTGTAGACGCTGGCAAAGGTATCGTCCCACTCGATCGTGGTAACAGACCTCGGCAGGCGGTTCTTCAAGTCCCAGAAGACCGCTCGGCCAAGGTTCACGTCGTGTCGCATCAGACGCATGCGCGAGTCCCTGGGCCAGCACTTCTTGCTCTTATAGCCGATGACATTCTCGAAGTTGGGGTCGGGCTGCTCGGTGAGGAACCTCTGGATGAGATCCCTCGATTCCTCGGCAGTGAACCGGAGGAACACCCAGATCTTGTCAATATACCTGGTATACAGCCGGATGGGATGCTTTGTCTCGGTCTCCTTGTCGCGGAACTGGAGGAAGTCGTTCGGTGCCGAAGGGGGACCAGCAATCTCGCTGGCACGTTGCGGTCCGAGGAGGAGAAGATCCAGGATGAGACCATAGTACTGGAACACGAAGGCAGAGAACTGCAGGCCGCGAATCATGCCATAGCTGTTGACGTGGCTCATGTCCTTGTATGTGAGGGTGACGTTGTTCTTGGCCGTAATGTAGTCGGCCAAGTTGTGGTCCATGATCAGGCGCAGCAGCGAGTTCAGGAGCGTCAGTTCGATCTTCTCGTACACCTTGGACAGCTGCGTCTCGATCATGACGTTGCACTCGCCGTCTGCCGTCTCCCACACTCGGTCGAGGTTGTTGATGCCCTGGGCCCATTTGTAGACGAGAAGAGGCGGTACCTCTGAATCCGAAGGCTTGATCCAGGCGGGGAACAGATGCCGCTGGTCAGCCTGGTACCACAGGTACTGGTCGAGGTAGGCATCGCTGATCTTCTCAATGGGCTCGATATCGTAGACCGGATTGATAGTGCTGTAGTTGTCGTTCATATCAATGCCAACCTCCTTGAACGCTCGCTGGGTAAGCAGGAAGCGCTTGATGCGCTCCAGGGTGGTGCCGGGGCTGTCGTACGCCTGCTCGATAAGAGCTAGTTCCTCTCTCTGGCTCTGGTTCAATCTGCCCTTCGTAGAGTAGGCCTCGCGCAGGCGCTCCAGGGCCAGGATGAGGATCTTAGTGTCGTGCTTGTACGACACACTAGGGAAAGGGATGGGAGAGAACTTGCGCGACTCCAACCAATGGACCGTGGTGGTGTAGATGGCGACGGCCTCCTCCGAGGACACATACGGACCATCCTTCATGTGGTTGTGCTGCCGCTCCTGCTCAGCCTTGAGCCACAGACGAGTCAGCCGCCCGACGTTCTTCTTGGCCACCGTCTTGTCCACAGTCGCTCCTCTCCTGATCCGCTCTCTGTTGTAGTGGGCGACCGAGATCCACCAATCAGCCTTGGACTTGACATATCTCAAGATGATGTTCTCGATCGCGGCGGGCAGGCCAGGCACCTTCCAGGGAATATTGCTCTTCCAGCACCTCCATGCCTCGGAGAGATGCTGCAAGACGGTGTTGACCTTGCTCTGCTTGATGCCTTCCGGCATCATGTCCATCAAATCGGCCATGACGGACGCGCGCAGTTCGAGATCAAAATGCGACTCGACACGCTGCTTCGTTACGGTTTTGGCCACACCCTTGCTGTGCCGTCCCTCGAATTGGCGCGAGAGAAGGTTGCCGAGCCAGCGCTCCAGTAGCGGGATGATGCCGCGCATGAAGAACAGCCAGACCCTCCAAGCCGGTGCCCAGAAGCCGCAGCCAGGACCCTTACCCACCGGGCCAGCATTGAAGCGGTAGTAGATAAGATGCTTGAGGTCCTTGCAGGACCGGATTTGGTGCATCAGCTTGTACTTGTACCGGTACATACCGGTAAGCTGACCGACATGGTTGAAAGCATAGAGAATGCCATCGGCCAGCTGGAAGGCATCGATGTTGCCGAGTCTGTATTGGACTTGGGCATCCACGATGAGCTTCGTCAACCTTAGGATCTCTCGCATGAGATGGAAGGCATTTCCGAATCTCGACTTTTTGCGCTCCTTCGTGGTAAGCGTCTTGACAGGTTTGAGATTGAAGTTGTAGTCGAGATGGAGGTAGGTGAGGTTCTTGCGGTGGATGAGGAGGTTGAGCATGTTGAAGCCCTGCCGGCAGACCTGCAATCCCGCCTCGACCCAGTCAATAGTGGTTTGCTGGAAGAACTTGGTCTGCTTTAGCGTCCGCAGCAGGTCTTGCCGCTGCAGCGCCTTCGGCTTCTTCTTGTGCAGCTCGTTCAGAACATACGACTTGAGCAGTTTCTGATATGACACCCGGACTTTCACCGGCTGTTTCGGAGGGCAGTGCTCAAGATACCACTGCTTCACAAGCGGCACATCCTGAGCTCGCACCATGTGGCCGGATCGCCGGTCGAAAGGGAACGGCGCCCACCACAGCTCGATGGCTCTGGCAGTATCCTCGGTTGCCAGTTCCTCCTCGGCCAAGAAGGGCTCGAACCCAGCGGGCAGCTCAAAGGCTTCGTCTTCGGGTGCTTCGTCGCTCCCCTTGCCGAACAGCTCATCCTCGTGGCTGATGGCTACGTTCTTCGGCGCGACGGCACGCGACGAGATCGGGTTGATGCTGGGGTCGAAGTGGAACGCAGGCAGATCTGGGTCTTCGGTCCTGGTATACACCACCTGGGGGTACGAATGCCACGAGACCTGCACGCTCCTTGGAAGCGAATTATACAGAAAAGGGTAGGCCACCCTGGCCTCAGTCCGGATGGGATTCCTGAAGATGATGCGATCGATGGCGTTAAACTCGCCAAAGTCTTCATCGTTCGGGTCGATGTCCTTGTACAGCGGCTCGAAACGGGGCCCGCCCGGAAGAGCAACGTTGAGGGCTTTCGCAGTGAGGAAGCTCTTCATTTCGAAGAGGTAGAAGTAGTTCTTATCGACAACCTCGGAGATGAGCGGCCGACTGAGGCGGAACAGCGTGGCCATCTGCGGAAGCGTCAGGTTCCATTTCTTGTAGCTCGGTCCGTTGACGTGGCTCGTGTCGCTAAGCGGCCTCGGATCATAGAACCACTCGTAAACAGCGGCGTCCTCCTCTTCGTCGAGATCCATCTGGATGGGTTCCAAGGGTTCAACATCCTCGATGTTCTCGGACCACGAAAGGGGCGGCTCTTCGTCATCGAAAGGGGGGAAACGCATGCGCTTGAACAGCCGTCGATCGCTCTTCTCCTTGCGCATGATCGTCCACATAGTAGCCCACTGCGCGTAGAACACCGGCTCGATAACGCGTGGGATCTCGTTGACCAGCGTCAAGCAGCCGTTGACGTGGTAGAGGACCTTGACCTCTCTGGCCGACTCCCACGGCATGGGCATATTCTCCAACAACTTCAGCACAGCGTGCGGCATGAACTTCAGAGCTCCTAGATAGCTTCGTTTGTCGTTGGTGTACCGCTTTTGCGACACGTCGCCGATGTCCTTGACGATCTTGCGCAGGTGCTCGGGGGGCATGTCGGCCTTCTGCGTCTCGATAAACCCGCCCTTGCGCTTCTCCCCAAACCGGTTGCGCTGATTCCGCAGCCATTCCTTCTTCTTCTGCGCGAACTTGGCGACCTGGGGATCAGCCGGAGGGAGGTATCCCGGTGGCGGGGGAGCTGGTATAGACGGTGGTGGTGGAAGCGATGATGGCGGTCCTGGAGGCGGAGGCGGAGGAGGAGGAGGACCCCATCCCGGAGGAGGAGGTGGTGGCTGGAAGGAAGACATCGCGATGTCGGTAGTGCGATGGCGGTTTGATTCGGGTTGGATGGTCGAGGTTCGTCGCGAAGCGAGGCGCCGACCACCACGGACACCTGGTCTCGTCTAAAACCAACAGTTGCGGGCTGTAAATACAAGCTCCGATATGCTCAAACAGAGTCAGGAGGTCCCGCTGGGCCTTATGCGCAGATGATACGAGGTCTCGCAACAGTTCACAGCGATGACCGCGACGATGAGAACGACTTCTCTAGTAGTAGACGGCGAAAAGTCGAGATGTCCAACTTTGACTTGCCGCACTCGCGAGTGGAGATTTTTCTGGAGCTGGACAGACGCGACAGAATGGCGCTAATTCAGCCACTCACGTGACTGGATGTGCTTCCAGTATCAGGCTGCCTACATGACGGTATCACTCGCCCAAGAATTTCGATGCAGATTTCTTTATTAGGATGCTCAACCTTTAAATTCCTACTGCTGAGGTAAGGTACCTTACCTGGCAAGGTCCGTGGCGACGTATTGCAGCCCGTACAGAACCAAGTTGGCAAGGTACGCCTGGAACCTCTGCCACCTGGCGGGCACTGTCAGGCACCACTCTGCCACAATTCGCTGAGCCCCAAACCTCTTACCCCACCAGCATTTCACCAAATTTTAAACTTTGGTTTTTGACCCCTCAAGCTGCCTTTGATCGATCGGGACTTCGCTTTGTCCAGGTTTGCCTCTGAAACGTCGAGCAGCCTCATCCACCTTCACACGCGCCGCCGATATCGACCGAGGACCCCGTCGAATTTCGATTCTAGCATAACGCGCCCCCCTTGGACAAACCGCCAACATGTCTCGCTTCTTCCGTGGCGGAGACGACAGCTCCAGCGACAGCAGCTCGGACGAGGAGGAGTTGTACTCTGAGGAGGAAGAGGAGGAGGAGAAGTCCCACGACGAAGATGAGGATGAGTCTGAGGAGGACGAGGAGGAGGCGGAGGCCGGGGAATCCAGCGACGACGAAGGTGCACAGAAGAAGGGTGCTTCGCGATTCATGGTCGACGTGTCCTCTGAGAGCGAGGAGAGCGACGTCGAGACAACCACAAAGGTCAAGAGCGCCAAAGACAAGCGGTTTGAGGAGCTCGAAGCTACCATCACCGCCATCACAAACGGCAAAAAGAACGGCGACTGGGGCCTGATCTCGTCTGGTTCGTGTTAAGTGTAATCACAACTACCTGGCGGCGCTAACCTGCTTTTAACAGAGTTCGACAAACTGAATCGTCAGGCGCAGAAGCTCGGCGACGGCAAGAATGTCCCCAAGATCTACATCAAGGCTATCGCCGAGCTGGAGGACTTCACGAACGAGACCTTGGCCAAGCAAAAGGTGACGCCCAAGAAGATGAACGCCACGCAGCAGCGTGGTCTGAACGCCGTCAAGCAGCGCATCAGGAAGAACAACAAGGACTACCAGCAAGAGATCGATGCCTTCCGCGCCAACACCGACGCGTATATGGAGTCGGACGAGGAGAAGGAGGCTCCTGCACCAAAGCCGTCCAAGGTGCGCTTCCAACCTGACCTTGCCGAGGAGGGAGCCCCGGAGGATGACGAGGGCTTTGCTACCGTTGGGCGCGGAGGCCGCACGCTCCAATTCACACCCGAGTCTATCTTCAAGCATCTCCGCAGCATTCTGGAGTCGAGGGGCAAGAAGAACACCGACCGCCTGGAGCAGATCAAGGTTATGGAGAAGCTGTATGAGGTCGCCGTAACCCCATACCAGCAGATCCGGGTTCTCCTGACTCTCGTTTCCGCTCGTTTCGATCTTGGTTCCGGGGCCGCGGCTTCGATGCCGCTGGAGCAATGGAAGGCTGCCGAGAAGGAGCTGTCTTTGTTGCTGAAGGTCCTGGAGACCAACACCGAGTACATCGTCATTGAGAACGCTGAGGAGTGGGACGACGATGAGAAGCCTCCGACGCTGGCGCCTGGTGAGAAGTACATCAAGATTCCCGGCAGTATCGTGTCGTATGTCGAGCGGCTTGACGACGAGCTCATGCGGTCGCTGCAGAGCATCGATCCTCACACGTCGGAATATATCGAGCGCTTGACGGACGAGGGCGCTCTGTACAACATCATCTTCCGCGGCCTGCTCTACTACGAGATGCTTCGCAAGGACGCCTCGCTCGAGATCCCGCAAGACAGCGTGAACCGTATCATCGCCCGCCGGTTGGAGCATGTCTACTTCAAGGTATGTACTGTTGATTTCTTCCCTTGGGACGTATTGTGGCCTTGCTGACATGTTATACAGCCTGCTCAGGTGGTAAAGATCCTCGAGGAGAACTCGTGGAAATCCGTGCCTGAAAATGTCGACTCCTCCATCACTCCCCGCGAGCAGTCCAAGGATGCTTCCCAACTCGTCAACACTCTGTCGACCTACCTCTTCGCCAACAGCGAGGGCATTATTCGTGCTCGCGCTATGCTTTTCCAGATCTACTTCTTGGCTCTGCACGACGAGTACTACAAGGCCCGTGACATGATGCTCATGTCGCATTTGTCCGAGGCTATAAGCAGCTTCGACATCCAGACCCAGATCCTCTTCAACCGGACCCTTGTGCAGGTCGGTCTCTGCGCCTTCCGGCAAGGCCTTGTATATGACGCCCAGAACACGCTACAAGAGATCTGCGGCAGTGGCCGGCAAAAGGAGTTGCTTGCTCAAGGTGTGATGATCCAGCGGTTCCACCAGGTATCGCCCGAGCAGGAGCGGATAGAGAAGCAGCGCCAGCTCCCCTTCCACATGCACATCAACCTCGAGCTCCTCGAGTGTGTGTATCTAACATGCAGCATGCTTCTCGAAATCCCCCTGCTTGCCCAGACGGGCTCTTCGCCCGATGTCAAGAAGCGGGTTATCAGCAAGACGTACCGCCGCATGCTCGAGTATCACGAGCGGCAGATCTTCACCGGTCCTCCGGAGAACACGCGTGATCACGTCATGCAGGCGTCAAAGGCGCTTGCTGCTGGCGAGTGGAAGAAAGCGATCGACTTCATCCACAACATCAAGATCTGGGAGCTCATGCCTAACACGGAGAGCATCAAGACCTTGCTCGCCAAGCAGATCCAGGAGGAGGGCCTCCGGACCTACCTTTTCACATATGCGCCTTTCTACGATACGCTCGCCGTGTCAACTCTGAGCCATATGTTCGAGCTTGAGCCTCGCAAGGTGTCGGCCGTGGTCAGCAAGATGATCAGCCATGAGGAACTTGCCGCCGCCCTCGACCAAGTGACCGAGACCGTCATCTTCCGCAAGGGAGTCGAGCTCAGTCGCCTCCAGAGCCTGGCCTTGACGCTCTCGGACAAGGCGAGCAACCTCATCGAGACCAACGAGCGGACTCTGGAGCAGCGGACACAGGGATCCAGCAACGCCTTTGAGAGGCAGGGTGGCCGGGGTGGACGGGGAGGTCGGGGTGGCGGACGGGGAGGTGGCAGGGGTGGTCCCAGGACTGGCGGCAACTCACAACGGCAAGCCGGGGGCACGCAATTCACTGGAGGTGTGCTGGGCGCTGCCGTCCGTGGTTAAGCCCTGGTCGGCATCATGTTATGTCTCTGCTTGCTTTCACTCGTTAGTTCATGCATTGGGGTTGGCTTTGCTCAAGGAAAATCGGTCTCGGGATGTTGCGTGACATCTGCCTCGTGACGGGCGTCGGAACGCGCTTAGAGAGAGAAGGGGGGCAGAGATAGAAACGGTTTGCGGCAGGTTAGGAATTCAGACGGTCATGTTCATTAGGACTTCCCAAACTGCGGTCCTCATCCTCATCTGTTCCTCGAGGCTGACCTTCCTTTGTAGACCGAGAACTGGAATACCATAACTGCAGTGTATTATGACCGTGAAATGGATATCACACGCTAAGGGGAGCACTAATGCCCAGGAGGTGTGACACCCCTGACTGGCTTCACAGACGAAGGATACAAGTGATCACTGCAGGGACGACACATGGCAGGTGGTCGGAGATTGATGGACTGTTGATTTCGATTTTCTCCTCTATCAATCATCTGCCGCAGCTGTGCCAAAAGCATCATGTGACAAGGCATAGCTAATGGAGACCAGGCAACTCAATGCCGTTCTCCTCGTAGTTGTCAACGCCACGCAGAGAAACCCAGAAGTCGATTGTCCATAAGCCAGCCCCAAACCAACTCCACTGCACCGAGTAATGCAGTAGAATCAGAGACGGCGACCACGGCGACCACCCTTCCGGCGGGTCGAGTCGGAGGGAGTGGGAGTGACATCCTCGATGCGGCCAATCTTCATTCCAGAACGGGCAAGGGCACGGAGAGCAGACTGAGCACCGGGGCCGGGAGTCTTGGTTCCGTTGCCTAGAGGACGGCGAGTTAGGGACTGTTGAAGCATCACATCTCAAGATAAGATGCAGGGAGGTAACATACCGCCAGTCGCACGGATCTTGATGTGGAGGGCGGTGATGCCGAGCTCCTTGCAACGCGTGGCGACGTCCTGGGCAGCCAACATGGCGGCGTAGGGCGAGGACTCGTCACGGTCGGCCTTGACCTTCATACCACCGGTGACACGGCAGATGGTTTCGCGGCCACTGGAATCACCCAGAACGTTAGCCTCATGAACCACATGTCGAATATTTATTTCTATTACGATGACTGCGCAGGCGGGGAAGTCTTTGGCCGCAGTTGCTCAATGACCTGGCAGTTCCAGCTCCCCGCCGCTCAGATCATAGCAGCGTTGAATCAGACGAACCTGAGATCGGTGACGTGGACGAAGGTATCGTTGAAGGAGGCGAAGATACGAGCGACGCCGAAAACGAGCTCACCTAGAGGGAGAAGAGGGGCAAGGTCAGCAGGTCTTGTACATTCTTTGGAGATATCAACGACAATTGTCGCATTCCAGGAGCAACTCACCCTCGCGGACCTGAGGGCCCAGGGAGATGTTCTCCTGGGGAGCACGGGGGGCCTTCTTGGGGGGCATGTTGACTGGATTTTTGGTCGATCTGGCGTGTCGTTGAATACGAAGGCTTCGTGATGCGCTGCACACTCGTCGAAGAAAATTACCGACCTGTGGTGAGAATATTGGTTGGCCCAAGGCTGGCGGTGGGGAATGGCAGTAAGCCTTAGCTCCAAAAGCATTCTTCAAGCCCTAACCTCTGCCACAAGCACCCCGACCTGACCCCTTCGAAAGCGGGGCCCCCGAAAATTCCAAGTGGTACCTTTTAAATTTTGCAGCCAAAGTTCGTCGCATCCTCCTTCCCTTTCGCTCGAGACCTCACCGACACGACGTCCTCCGCATCAACAACGTCGACAAGCCCGCCCAACTAACAATGGCCGCTTCTACGTATGCGCACCCCGAATTCCTGCCATGATTCCCTTGGACGGTGGATGAATGTGCTCGGTTGTGTCAAGCTTTTGCAAGATTGGCGTGGTCCTCTCGCGCTGACAAGTCATGTCTCTTACTGCAAGGACGTGATTGCCAGCTCGTTATTATCTCTTGCTTCTCCCTTACTTTGGTAGCTGCCTTTGCCGCAGTCTGCGATTTGAGAGATGTCGCGAGGGGTGTTGGAGCTGAAGGCTCAGGTCTTCTCTCCTAAAAGCATTGCCGTGTCACTGGCTACTGAGGCTGTGGGAACACACCTCTAGTTGGCTTTGCGTCACGAAGCATATTCTCTTGGATTTGATCCAGGGTGTTGTTGGATGAGGAGTTCTGGACGAGCCCAGTCTGAATGTCATGTCATGTCTAGACTCGGCCCGCCCAACAAGAACCTCACCGATAAAAATCATTCGATTCGAGTTAGCCATCGCAGAGAATGCCGCACTTGAGCAGCAATTCTCCACCGGCGCTCTATCTCATACACTCTGTGTGTGTATGCCGGACCGCAGACTAATCCAATGTCACAGTACCGTCCCCACCAAGGACCAGGTCCTCGTCCCCGAGACCCTCCTCAAGAAGCGCAAGAGCCAGGAGAAGGCTCGCGCTGAGAAGCAGGCCGAGATCGAGAACAAGAAGAAGGTTAGTTCCTCTGCCTTTTGGCCTCGCTCCCTGGGGACGACGTGATGCATACCATAGCTAGCGACTAGACATATGTCAATGTTGTTGCTAAATTAACCATCTTTCGGGTCTGATCGACTATCGAAATCCGACTACATTGTGTTGCACGAATCAGTACAGGATCCGCGCTAACTCGTATGGACAGGCCAACAAGGAGAAGCGTGGCGTCATCTTCAAGCGTGCCGAGAAGTACGTCAAGGAGTACCGCGATGCCGAGCGCGAGAAGGTTCGCCTTGCCCGCGTCGCCAAGCAGGAGGGCTCCTTCTACGTCCCCGGCGAGGGCAAGTTGATCTTCCTGATCCGCATCAAGGGTATCAACAAGATCGCGCCCAAGCCCCGCAAGATCCTCCAGCTCCTCCGTCTCCTCCAGATCAACAACGGCGTCTTCATCCGCGTCACCAAGGCTACCCAGGAGATGATCAAGGTCGTTGAGCCGTGGGTTGCCTACGGCTACCCCAACCTGAAGAGCGTCAAGGAGCTCGTCTACAAGCGCGGCTACGGCAAGGTCAACAAGCAGCGTGTTGCCCTGACCGACAACGCCATCATCGAGGAGAACCTCGGCAAGTACGGCATTGTCTGCATGGAGGACCTGATCCACGAGATCTACACTGTCGGCCCCAACTTCAAGCAGGCCTCCAACTTCCTGTGGCCCTTCAAGCTCAGCAACCCCACTGGTGGCTTCCGCACCCGCAAGTTCAAGCACTTCATCGAGGGCGGTGACCTGGGCAACCGGGAGGAGAACATCAACGCGCTCATCCGCCAGATGAACTAGGTCTAGATGGTTCATGGCTTAGGTTCGATGAGGGTGTTCTTTGTCTTGGGTCGTTTGAGGGTTGCATGGATACCAGGCGTTCCGGAGGCAAAAGCTAGGCTGGCTTAACAGGGAATGAATTGAAACGGCTCTCTTGTCTTTATTCACACACACACAACCAGCCTGTCTTCAAACTGTGACTACAGACTGCCTCCGAGAGAGCCATGCAATGCCAGCCATTACAAAGTCTCCCGCCTACCGTGTCTACCGTAATATCCTGTAATGCACAGCGTGTCATGCCTGCCTGGTCCTCAATGAAACCAACGTGTAACCTAGTAGGCATGCCCTAGACTCTAGAGTACATCCCATATCCTCCCTATATCTTGATATCGAAGCTCGTCCCACAGCCGCAACTACTCGTTGCCAGCGGGTTATCCACAATCTTGAACTGCGACCCGATCAGCTCCATGGTAAAGTCGACCTTGCTGCCCTTCAGCAGCTCCAATGACGGCGCATCCAGTATGATCTTCGGCGCCTCCAGGGTCGGGGCGGTACTGCCTCCGTCGTCCGGCGCAAAAGTGAAAATCGTGTCGTCTTCGCGTATAACAGCGCTGTCATCCCCGCCCGTCTGGCCATCCGTCTTGTTGTCCGGGAGGGTCGGCGGGAGCGTGACGAGGCTCATGAGGTACTGGAAGCCGTGGCAGCCGCCGCTCTCGACCTGGATGCGCAGCGCGAGGTAAGGGTTGCCGTCTTTGGCCATGATTTCGGAGAGCCGCTTTCGTTGTGGCGCTCGTGTTAGCTAGCACACGGGAGGAAGGACGTCAGGGGGCGGGGGGCGGGGTAGCCGGGGACGCGGGATAATGTAAATTACCTTTGCGGCCCGCGGCGTGATCTCCAGCATCATCTCCTTGCCATCCTCGTCTTGTTGAGGGTTATACAGGGCCTGGGTGCGGCGGCGGGGGAATGTCGTGCCAAAGCGGCGGCGGGCCGAGGGCGGTGGGACTTTCTGGGTCGGTGTCGGTAGGGACGGCCTGGGAGAGCCGGGACTGCGCTGCAGTCGGATAGCGCTGGTATGGTGGTGCGCGCTCGCTGCTGGGACGAGCAGGTCGAGGATCTGCGCTGGTCGAGGGTTGTGATGCTGGTGCCGGAGACTCAGCTGTACGAAGAGCTTTGCGCTCGAGGACGCGTTGGGACAGCGCATCGGCGCCATTAGCCTGGGGTGTAAGTAGGTTGTCACCTATCTGCGAGTTGCATAAACGTAGGATATAAGTAGGCTTCGATCTGTAGCAGGTGTTGCTGCCGAATGCGGAGTCAGTTAACTGAGGTGTGGTTTCTAAGCTCAAAAAAGTTCGGTATGATGTCAAAAAGAGCCGACCGGCTCGGACCGGTGGCCATTAAACTTAGTCAGCAAGTCGAGTCGTAACCTCGCGCATTTCATTCGTTGATATCCGGGCAGAGCATTGCCTCCCTCAATATGATTGGATAGGACACAAGCATATCTGCGTATAGAGAGTAACTCGTGAGGCCAGAGCTATTTATCTTCTTTCGTGAATAGCTAACAGATAGGCCTACGCGTCGTTTCTAGGATACTTTGACTGGACAAGGACTCTACAGGGAACCCGCCGACTTGAAGTCCTCGAAGGCCTGGGCCACACGCTTCGACATGGTCTTCTCTCCCTCCCTAACCCAGACACGCGGGTCGTACTTCTTCTTGTTCGGCTTGTCGGCTCCCTCGGGGTTGCCGACCTGGGTCTTGAGGTAGTCGATGTTGTTGAGGACGTAGTCGCGGATACCCGTCAGGTAGGCCCACTGCAGATCCGTGTCGAGGTTGACCTTGACGACACCATAGCTGATGGCGGTGCGGAACTCCTCGACGCTCGAGCCGGAACCGCCGTGGAAGACGAGAAAGACGGGCTTCTCCTCCTTGCTACCGAGCTTCTCGCGGACAAAGGCCTGGTGCTTGCCGAGCAGCTCGGGGTGCAGCTTGACGTTGCCGGGCTTGTACACTCCGTGGACGCTGCAAGTCAGGAAGGGTCAGCATCGCACAGGACGACGAACCTGCAGGAACAACTCGGACGGTGGGCAGGGGAAGGTTACTTACTTTCCGAAGCCGGCAGCGATGCTGAAGTAGGGAGAGATGGGCTCCAGAGTCTTGTAGATCTCCCAGATGTCCTCGGGCTGGGTGTACAGCGAGTTGTTGTCCACATCTTCGTTGTTGACGCCGTCTTCCTCTCCGCCCGTGATGCCGATCTCCATCTCGAGCCACTGCTTCATGGGGGCAGCGCGCTTCAGGTACTTGGCCGTGGTCTCGATGTTCTCCTGGACAGACTCCTCCGAGAGGTCGATCATGTGCGACGACCACAGAGGGGTGCCCTGCTCCTTGAAGAATTTCTCGTCCGCATCGAGCATACCGTCGAGCCACGGGAGCAGGTTCTTGGCACAGTGGTCGGTGTGAAGCACCACGGGGACTCCGTAGACCGGGGCGATCGAACGAATGTAGTGAGCCGCGGCTATGGCACCAGCCACCGAAGCCTCGCGCTTCTCCTTGCTGTCCTTGACACCCTTTCCGGCGAAGCTATGAGAAGAGTCAGCGACATATTCAGTTCCAGGGTTTGAATCTGGGGGGGAGCTCCTTACTAGGCCGATCCTCCCTGGGACGTCTGGAGAATGATGGGGCTCTTGGCGTCCCTCGCTGCCTCGAGGGCGGCCACAACTGTCGACGAGGAAGTCACGTTGATAGCCGGAATGGCAAATCCTGCCTACATCCGAGAGGTTAGCAGAGGCCTCTCACCGACGAACAACGACCAGTTCGAGGTCAGATGGTAACGGGGCAAAGCAGGTCAGGGTTAGGGTTGTGCCAAGAGGTGCGGGTTGTCGGTGAGTCGTTATAGTCGCCGCTCGAATCGTGCCAGCCCTCCTGAAAGCGGCTTTGCGAGCTTGTTGGCCATGTCACTGACTTGAGCAGATCAGATTGACGTCGAATTTCTCCAAGTCATTGACAAGCCCGAAACCCAGCAGTTGTTGGGTTCTCGCATCCTCGTCAAGACCCGACCCTGGGGGTATTTCGTCGGATGGGTGATTGAAGACACGGCGCGGGGTTGCTTGCAGGTGTGGTATGGGGGAGGAGAACATGCCTTCTGAGCATAGTTGAACAGCTGGCGCAGAGTTAGTGTCGGTGGCTTCTGGACGAGAGGGCTATGCTAGCCAGGGGAGGGGAGACATACCTTCAGCACGTCGTCGCCATAGAGCACGCCCGGCTTGAGCCCGAGTTCCTGCATAAGTCCTGGCATTGTGGCAGATGGGAAGAAAACCCGAGGGTTGCGATTGATGTTTGAGGTAAATTGGTGGTGTAAGGCTGATGTCCCGTGACAGGTTATAGGGATACCAAAACAAACAGTTTGTTGTTGGCGGAAGCAAGAGAAAAAAGGGTGATCGGGAAGGGTTGCTGAAGTACAATCGGGATCGGTCACGTCACAAAGGTAAAGTCAGCCAACTCTCTGCCACTGAGCTATTTCGCTGTCTTGGACCAAGATGGTGGGGTAGTTGCGGTTTCGGTTTGCGCAATTTTCAGAGAGCTGCTGGTTTACCCCTCCTCAACCAGGCTTTGTTGGTCCGTGCCCTTGGCGTTCGTTCATGTTACGTACAATGGAACTCCGAAGACGATTGCTTCTCAGATACTTGCTTCCTTCAATCTTGGACTTTGTCAAGCACCCCTACTCTGTTATATTTCACCGTCTTGTTCCTTTGCGTAATCCATTATCGGGTTTACGGTGCAGATGGAGAGGGGGGAGGGGGGAGGGGGGGGGGGGGGTTTCCATAGGTCCGACCCTAATGCTACACTGGTTGCATCCGATGGGTTCTCTCCGACTGCCGGCATACTGTGATAAAGGCAAACACCTCGTCTGTGCCTTACCCGAGGAACTGGAAGTTTATTTGTAGATGTGAATCGGCTGGTGCCGGCTCACACGAACAAGGCTCTGCCCAGTGTACTGTACCTAATAAGGTAACTGAGCGGGTGGAAGACGGGATGGAGTCTGGGGTTGCCCGCACCAACTACCTTATTACCTAGGTAAGGTTGAACTCCACCAATCCCGCCGCATCCAAAGCTCCGGAAACTTCCTTTAGACGTCGACGGACATGGAGTTCCATGTCTTCTGGAAGCGTCCATTTTGCGCCGGTCTCTACTGTGTACTAGCCCATTGCTACAGCGTGACCACCATAGCTGCCACTTGATATTCATGCAGACTAGTGTCTGCAATTCTGAAGCAAATAGTCTCAACCCCTCGTCTTGGAGTTGCTTGCAAAGGTTGTAGTATAATACATCTACAGGAGAAAGAAAGCAGACCTTGGTCTGCTAGTCAAAAGCGAACTGAAGTGGTGTACATATACAAATCACGAGCTCGATCGAGTCCGATGATCCTGCGTCAGCCCCTGACTTGGGTTTCAGGGGAAGATGGAGAACAGTTGCGGTCCCAGCTCTGTCGGACAAGGACCAGCATCCAACCGCCCGTTGCCCGGAAGGATACAAGTGCTGTTGTTCTCGCTTTCGGGGGCAAACGCAAAGCTGAGAGCACCAATGAAAGGCACCAGCTGGCCGGCGTTCGTGTCACCACCTGGAAACGTGTCAGTCGGTGTCAAGTTCGGCCCAATATTCATGCCGTTCCGGAGGAGAACTCACCGCCGTCGGCACGGCCACCGCACGAGAAGAGAGTGACAGTATCACCAGCTTGTCTTCGGCCATCGAAGCTGATGCAACCCTGCGTCTATACACACCGAATATCAGTAACTTTCTGTCTGGGACAGGCCGCAAGCGAGACATACCAGACTGCTGACGATGAGAGCCGACTCCTTGGCGTTGTTGTGCTTGCCGGCCGTTATGACGTCCCACTTCTCGTTTGGCGTACCGCTGCAGTCTACGAGCGCGACGGGGATGAGATTCTGCCGGAAGTCCCCGGCCGTCGGGTCAACAGACAGGCACTGCCCGTTCGGCGCCCTGATTTCAACTTCGCTGAAGGCACGGGTTGCGCTGTCGTCGCGCTGCTGCGACTCTGCGGCGGCAGTCGGGTCCAAGGTGCCACCAGCCCGAGAAACCGGCACCGGAGTGGTCGGGTTGGCGATAGCGGCCCCGGCCTCGGTCGTCCCTGCAGCGGAACCGGAGCCTGCACCCGAAGAAGCCGTCCCTGTTGCAGAAACACTTGCCTCAGCAACTGCCGATGTCCCTTCTGCATCAGAGACAGAAGTGGCCGAAGTCGATGCTTCGTTACCCGTCTGGTCGCCATTGACGGCGGAAGCCGTTACGGTTCTTGTACGGCGTGTACATGTCGTGGAAGACTCGCTGGCCACAGCTGTCGCTTCACTGGCTTTAGTCCCCTTGGCTGAGGTGGTCGTAGCAGTAGGACTTGCAGTCACGGCACCCGTTTCACCTGGGCTGGGAGCGACTGTCGTCTTTCCATTCGCTGCTCCACTCCCGGTTCCGTTGCCTCCGGCGGCGGCAGCGCCGTCAAAGGTAAAGGACTGGTTGGCGTCGCTGGGGTTACACTGCGCAACATCGAGGGCGTTGCCCTTGACTGTGAGACATGACCCCGCATCATTCTCTGGTTGGAAGGAGAGAGGCCCCGACCCTCCGTTGAACGGGAACAGTTGTGAGTTGGTAACATCGCCACCTTGAAGCAAGCAAGGTCAGCGTCAGAAACGACGCGGCACGCAGAGCAGATACTCACCTCCGTCAGCGCGCCCACCGCATGAGAAGAGAAGTACCTGGTTTCCGGACGCCCGTCGAGGGTCGAAGTTGAAGCAGGCTTGCGTCAAGGTGCTCACAACGATCATAGAGTTGGGGGCATCGTTGTGCTTTCCACTGGTGATGATATCCCACCCCTGTCCATCTGTGGCGCCACACGTGCCGACCTGGATCGGAGTCAAATTGGCGCGGAAGTCGCCCGACAGCTTGTCCACGAAGAGGCATTTGCCGTCCGATGTCTTGGCAGAAGGGTTAGCTCCAGCTCCAGTCTATCGCAGAGGATCTGATTTGGGGGCTCGCCTTGATCTGCACGTTGGAGAATGCTCGGGTTGCACCATCATCCCTCTGCTGAGCCTCGGCAAAGGCGGCGTCGTTGAGCGACGACACAGCCCTTGGTCCCACCGGACCAGCTGAGCCCAAGGATGCACAGGCAAGTAGTAGCGAGAGCAATGCGGCCATGGCGGAAAGTCGAACGAACGGCGCAATAGACAGTCTTACGGCGAAAGGTTATGATCCTGTGCAGTAAAAGAATGGAAGACCTGCTCAGCAGGATGGATGAAGAAGCAGGTCAAACAAAGTCGATGAGATGAAGGAAAGAAAGGTACGAAGGAAAGGTGAAGCTATTCACAACAACATCACTCGGGGCAAGGAAAGGAAGGCGGAACGCTGGAGAGGCCAAGACCAGGCTGCACTGGCGACTGGGAAGCCATAGCTACTTAACTGCCCTCTTGGCCCCCTCTTGCCCTTGTCGTCATGAGGCCTGGAGGGCCTGTCTGGGAGGTAATAAGCGCTTGTATCCGCCTCCGCAAGGCTGGTGGCTTCCATCGAGGTTTCATCGATCTCGCCGACGGGACAGGTTTGCCTGCATAGCGTGTTTCGATTTCCCATATGAGAGACTCGCTCGCGGAGAAAGGGGTTATGAAGTCCTCCCCTTCGTGGAAGGTTAGAAGCGCGAGAGCCGTTGGGTCCGATGTGTTAGGCCCGCCAGGGGTCCTAGAATGTTGAGATGAACAACCCAAGGGAGATCATGGAGATCAAAACCCGGGGTGATGAAACGGCTCCTGTAACGGAATTGGCCGAGCGACAATATTGGTGCCTTTAAAAGTCCTAATGATGAGACGAGGACCCCTGTGAACGGACTGTACAACCCCTGAAGCGGATCCAGAAAACAGCAGCAAATCATTGGTAGATCTCCCGGGAAGCGGGGAAGGTTCGATAACCAGCTGGCCAGCAGCGGGTGCCACGAGAGGATGATTCGAAAGGTTTTCCGGTCGCGCGACAGCACCTTTGGATCTTGATGCACGGCAAGGATTGAGCGAAACACGAAGCTTGAATTGCTTCGGTCAGATGTCGGGATGGTTGGATCGCCTTTGCGTTTCGACATCTTCGAAAGCTTCTGCTCCTTGACATTACGGCCACTACCTATTGGTCAACAAGCTTGACTGCCTCTGCACCACAAGTCAACTCTCCTTTTACAAGAGACTTTGACTTTGAACAGCTCAGCGCCGACTGACCCTCCCCCAAATGTGTGATCCGGTCCGAAGTGGGGCCGACGCCGGCGCGTGCCAGGAGCGGAGGCCGGCAAGTACGCCATTGCTGTTTGTAAAAGTACCCCAACATCAACCCGTACATCATCATAACGTCGATCACGACGATCCTCACTGACTGCCAGACGTGATTTCATCCCGCAATGGTAGGTACAGGTGGAGTTCCGGTCTAACCGACCACGAAGCACATGCTGCCGCGGAGAGGGACTCTTCCCTTAGTAGGAAGGCAAGATACCGACTGTAACCCAGGATAATGGCTTACCCAGAAGCACCAAACTGGATATCCCAGTTTTGGGCGACTTCCCGTCTTATTAGCCTAGATCTACAGTTGCCGAGTGGCATCCTCACCCCATGTCCAGCCATGTTGAACCTCTGCTTCCCCGCAGCTTCACCGCGGAATGCAACGCTAACTACTTCGCGCCCTACGAGCATGTGCTGTCCGCAGATGCTTTTAACCTCGCAGCTAACGGCTCAACACAAGTAGGTACGTAGCTATGTCATCATCTTGCTGGCGATCGGTACAGCAACAGCGGCACTGATATGCCGCGAAGCTGTGCATGGAACACCAATCGCGGACTCTATAATGCAGCAGGCATATACACGTCGTTGATCCAGGCAACTGCATGTAGCTCCGAGCCTACTTAAAGACTGCTGTGTCTAGCATACGTTGCCCGAAAGACACCCGTCTCTGGTGTAGCAAATATCCTTATCATTCTGCTGGCCGTCCCCTTGACAGAGCTTTAGCCATGAGGTTCCGGGGTCTGGCCTTCAGCTTCATTACGACTTTGACCGCCAAAGTCACGGCGTTGGCCTTCGAGTGCACGGAGTGCGCCATCAGTCGTGCCCTTCCACCCGAGTCCGGTGCCAAGGTCAACTACGTCAGGCATGTTCTCTTGAACGGCTCTTTCACTGGCTCGGAGAACGACACTTTCAACCCAGGCACTTACACTGGCCTTCCATCATTATGTGCTGTCTCTGTGAACGTGCCGTCTTCTGCGACCACGTCTTTCAACTTCGGCGTCTTCATGCCGGACGGATGGAACGGGCGGATTATAACGACTGGCAACGGAGGCTTCGGCGGCGGCATTAACTGGGTAAGGTTGGCCCGGCAGTCACCAACAGCCCGCACGTTGCCGCGGTGACTAATCTGGCGTGATCAGGCTGATATGGCGGCGTTTTCGCACTACGGCATGGCCTCCATGTCCACAGATACGGGTCACATAAGCTTTGCTGTCGATGGCAGTTGGGGCCTCAACCAGCCCGAGAAGATCACTGACTGGGGCTATCGGGCCATGCATGGTTCGCTGGTTCTGGCCAAGGAGCTCGTCAAGTCGTACTATGCCTCCAACATAAGTTATTCTTACTATGCGAGCTGCTCTACTGGTGGCAGGCAAGGCCTGAAGGAAATCCAGCTGCATCCCGACTCGTTCGACGGCATAGCGGTCGGGGCGCCGGCCTGGCAATACCCAAACCTACCGGCGTCGACGCTGAAGCAGGGACTGTACAATCTCCCCGCGTAAGTGGCCCTTGCCATTTCGCGAACCTATGCGCCTTTGCGGACAGTAACTGACAGCCACACAGTGAAGCGCACCATCATATCCCTCCGCAGCTCTTCCCTACCATCGCCGCCGAAGTGAATCGACAGTGCGATCCGCAAGACGGTCTTCGAGACGGCATCGTTAGCGAACCTTTCTCGTGCAATTTCCGCTACGAGGAACTTCTCTGCAAGCCCGGGGCAAGTTCGAATTGCCTTAGCCCAGAACAGTTGGACACGGCATACCAATTTTATCATGACTTCGTGGACGTGAACCAGACGTTCGTCTTCCCAGGTCTCACTCTAGGCACCGACGCGAGTGCTCTGGTTGCCTCACCCAGCGAATTGGGCATAGACTTCTTCAGATATTGGGTACATAGCGACCCAAACTGGGATCCGTCCACTTTCACATATGCCGATATCGAGCTGGCCCGGCGGATCAACCCTGGCAATGCCTCGGCCGACGACTACGACTTGACCCCGTATCGCTCAAACGGCGGCAGGATCCTGATGTATCATGGGTTGGCAGACGGCATCATTCCGACAAAGAGTAGCCTCTACTTCTACAACCACGTGCACAGGGCTTTGCTTCAGAAGGGACTCTCAAGCATCGACGACTTCTTTCGACTTTTCCTGATTCCGGGCATGAATCACTGCTCGGGCTCCCCGAACGCGCCTTGGTATGTTGGGGGCGGCTCGCAAGCGGTCACAGGGGCAAGTCACTCCGTGCCGGGATTTGAAGATCCGCAGCACGATATCATACTTGCTATGATACGTTGGGTAGAGGAGGGCGTTGCCCCCGACGAAATCATCGCGACGAAGTACAAAGGTGACAACGTGGCTCAAGGCGTCGAGCTGCAACGACCCCTGTGTCCGTACCCGTTGCAGGCAAGGTATACAGGGAGTGGCAACGAAAGCGACCCAAGCAGTTGGAGATGCAAGAGCTTGTACTAACTGGATGGTTGCGGTGGACGAGACCGAAATGTATCGTTGGCTCTTGTCGGATCACCTCCTCCCAAATGCTCCAGTCCACAGTGATTTGTATACACCGAGGGGCGGCCACCCTTTGACATGGCTGGTCACAACGTTGTAGCATGGTGTCGGGCGAATGAAGAGCCGGAGCACGTAGAAAGTGACTTAAAGGATGACCAATCGGAGACGAGCTGGCGATGTCGAGGATTGGGTGCAGCCCTCCACCGAGATCGGCATTTCTCGAATAGGTTGGTCGCGGGGTACTTAGCGTTATGACTCTGCAAGAAGGCGTCGCGACGACAGGGACGGAAAGCGTTCCGTGACTCCCACATCGTGCCTCGGGCCTTATGACTCTAACAGCATAGGCTTTGAGGCCCTTTTGCATATTCAGTCACCGCCGAAGGCACAGCGATTCCCAGCTTCTTGTCTTGGTGCACAGCCAGGTCACACTTCACAATGGGTGCATTCTACGAGGCGATCCCGGAGTCGCTCATCAAATGGATCCTAGAGCAGCAGATGTTCTGGGTAGCCACTGCACCACTCTCCGGGTCCGGCCATGTCAACGTCTCGCCCAAGGGGGGCGAATACTTCGGCATTATCGACGCCCGGACATTCTGGTACATGGAGCTCACCGGCAGCGGCTCAGAGACGCTGGCGCACCTGTACGAACCTGGGAACGGCAGGATCACCGTCATGTTCAGCGCTTTCAACGGCCCGCCTAGGATCGTCAGGATCTTTGGGAAGGGTGTGTGTGTCTCTCTCCCAAGACTTGTGTGGACGCACATGATCAGCTCTGATTGCGGTGATAGGGCGCGCCTTGGAAAACGGCACCAAGGAATTTCAGGAATTTGCTGCCGAGCACGGCGTGAAGACCATCCCCGGTACGAGGTCCATCATCGTCGTCGACGTACATCAGGCCGGATCGTCCTGCGGGTTCTCCGTCCCATACTATGACTTCAGAGCTCACCGGCAGACGCTGAACGATCTCTTCCGGAAGAGAGCGGAAAGCTACGAGGCCGGGAACGAGAAGGACAGCATCCTCAGGTAAGGCACTGTGATGCCGGTTCCACACGGAGCGCCGGCAATGCTGACCACCGGCCAGATACTGGGCATTCAAGAATGCATACAGCGTAGACGGCCTCCCCAGCATGAAGAAGGGACTCGAGATCGGCCAGACGCACGACGTCGAGCCCATGAAGAAGATGGTCGGGCCCTTGGCTCCGAGGAGTCCGCGAGGAGGAGGCGCTGCAGTCGCTGTCCGGAATGTTGTGGTGATTGCGTTGCTGAGTCTGGTCCTTGGGGCACTCCTGGGACTGTATGGCGAGGTTCTGACCGCTGTCGCCGCGTCTCTTTTGCGCTCGGTGCGCGCAGGCTCGCGGTCGGAGTATATTGACTGGATACCGGTCGTGGGGTCGTTGGCGAAGAAGTAACGGCCGGAGTGTCCTTGCACTCCAAGCCATGTGCACGAGCGCGACATCCATTGTAGTTTTGTAGTTTGGAATGGTTTTGAGACAGCGGGCAACATCTCATAGACGGTTACGAACCGTTTGGAGATCCCTTGTGCGTCAGTGCGCCCGTCCTCGTTCGTGCCTACCTATCTGACTCCTGCGTACCTAGCGGACCGTGGATGAGCACTCCTCTGACGGGGAAGTGACTACCTTACCTTACCTACAGTTCGCGCCGGTTTACGCTCGAAACCTTGCAGGTCCAGGTCCAGGTGTTAGGATCAAGCCAGCTGCCGACGGCTGGCGCTTCCCATGCGTTGTTTGCTGAAGGGCTGGGAAGCCCTAATCTTGCCAAGACTTGTGTGGGTCGGGCAAAATCTCCACCCCGCGAAAATAGTTGGGGATGGCATCTGGCACACTTCCACTTGCAAGAGTTCAACGTCGAGCATCCCGCATCACGGTCAAACGGTCAATCCCCAGCACTCAACACCCAGCCAATACCGCCAAAATGCCCGGAGGTGTCAGTGTCCGCGACGTCGATGTAGGTGTTTCTCTCTGCTGTCCAGCTTGACGATCTCTGCAGCCGAATCCCGGGTCTTCCGTCCATTTAAACGCGACGAAAACCAATTGTCGCTGCGCCAAACCACCCAAGAGTTTGCGGGCAGAGACAAGATCTCGAGATCAAGACCATGAGAGCAGGCGCGAGGGAGTCGCAAGACTTCTGACGACGGAATTGGTTGCTAATACATGGTGTCTCAAATCGCAGTCGCACAAGTTCATCAATGCGTATGCCGCTTTCTTGAAGCGACAGGGCAAGCTGCCCGTCCCTGGTGAGTCCAACTTCTGATCTCTCTGTGTGTGGCGTGGGTTGGCTGACGGTTGAATCTCCCGCGTCGCAGGCTGGGTTGACACGGTCAAGACTGGTGTCGCCAAGGAGCTCCCTCCCCAGGACATCGATTGGTTCTACGTCCGCGCCGCCTCGGTCGCCCGCCACGTCTACCTCCGCAAGACGGTCGGTGTTGGCCGTCTGAGGAAGGTCCACGGCGTCGCCAAGAACCGTGGCTCGCGTCCCTCGCAGCACACCCCCGGCAGCGGCAGTGTCGACCGCAAGATCATGCAGGCTCTGGAGAAGATCAACGTCCTCGAGCAGGACGAGGAGAAGGGTGGCCGCCGCATCACACAGTCTGGCCAGCGTGATCTGGACCGTAAGTGCCGCTTTTCCCCCCCTTGTGTACAGGCATGCATGCGACCGGGCCGTGCTAACTCTTGGTCAAATAGGTATCGCCCAGACCGTTGCTGAGTCGGAGGAGGGAGATGAGGATGACGAGTAGATTCGGTATCTTCGGCTAGGATTCTTGATTCCCCGGTAGCATCATGGTTTAGGCGTTCTAAAATGGATGGCTGGCTTGACTGAGCATTTGCTTTTTTCTAAATGGGTTGTAACATGCCTCCCGCTACCATAACATTACACCTGGTCCATGGTGACTGACTACCTCTGAATGCCCAAGGATTCTGGAAAACGCCGAGGAGGCCTCTGCCGATATGTGAACTTCCTTCCATCTCCCGTCCTGCTGCTTGACCCCCTCCCAATGTCCCCGCCCGTCGCTACTGTTCCCTGAAGGCAGGTAGGTACCTTCCTGTAAGGCAGGTACTGTTTGTTCCTTGGAAGGGAGGTAGCCCGGTACCTTCCTTGGACATCCTCCTAATCCAGCTTCCCGTCGTTTCTCGATAGTTCGTCTCAACCGAGTGCTGAACCCTACCACTACCTACCTACCTTTACCTCTACGCCTAACAACTTCCATCAGCCAGCCCGCCGACGTGTCTACCCCCACCCCGACCTGGAAACCTACTAAACCCGGATAGCACCTTCTTGTTTATCAGCCTCCCCAGCCTGCGTGTTCGTTGGGAGATCACACCTCCGATATCCCTGCGTCCCAGCTCTTCTGCCTCCAAGAACCAGGGCACCAAAGCTGCATATCCGGGCACTTGATTCCTGGATCCCGGTATCGCAGTCCTCTGTCTACTCCGAACTTCCAATGGCTCAAACGAAGCACTAGAAGTTTCGCCTTCCGATCCGGCACTTGTACCTTCCATCCGGTACCTACAGAGTCATCGCCTTCCGAGACTCGATCTTTCCGACCACATTATTCGCCCGCGGCGCGCCTAAAGCTCCGTTTACTCGACGTACATCTCCCGGGCTGCTTCTCACACCTTCATCGCAGTTTCCTCGGCTTTCCATACTCGGGACTGCTTCTCTTACATTACCTTTGTTGCAGTTGCTTCCAGCTTCTCATATCCATACCTGCCTTACCTTACCTTGTCCAAGTCCTACTCGATCCTACGAGCCTCTCTTCCCTCGAGGTCCGCGGACAGTTGGGATAAGAAGGCAGCTTTAACTCTGCATCCGCTAGAGCACCAAGGTTTCAGCTTCGTTCTTGGTAGTAAGTGACACGCGTTGCTTTTTGCTACGGTTGCCATTTGCCTTGAGACAAGTATGTTCGTGTCTGATTTGGAGCTACTTAGTTGATTCTATGTTTGGGTTGTCCTTTCTGCGTGCTTCTTGAATCCCCTTTGATTTCCTGCCTCTCCTCATCCCGTTCGTCATCTCCCAAGCTCCGGCCATACCGTCTGTCTTCCTATATCAAGGTATTCAGGAGCTATGAAACGCCCCTAAAGCTATGCCGGTGAAGCCAGCAGTCTGATTACAGCCTACGAGAATCTTCCATACTAACTAATTACTACCACGCACTATTAGATCGCAAGCTTCGGACATCATGACACCGCTCCAAGTCCACAGCATCCACATCGCAGTACTACAAAAAGACCTGCCGCGTGTACGGAAGCTGCTTCATCGGAAGCCAACCCACGTCAATCTACAAGACAGCAAGGGAGCGACTCCATTGATGCTTGCGGCACTTGTAGGGTATCCGAAGCTTGTGACGTTCCTTCTTGAAAAACGGGCGTCGTGGCGGATGACGGATCGAAGGGGTTATAGTGCCTCGGCGTACGTCCGAGGTCCTGTGGCAGAGCAGATGAGACTTCGATATAGAAGACTCATGAGAGGCCCAGTTTCCAAGTCTCCAAAGCAGAGACGTGATATTTTCGAGCACCTGAGCGATCATACTGGCCTGAAGACGCAGTACCGCACGGAGACCGCAGGCACCCTCAGTTTCCGTCGCCATGGCGGCAGCTTGAGTATCTTCAAGCTCATCGCGAAAGTGCAGGTCGCTGGGACGCTCTCACAGAATACGACCGCTGCTTGCATCGCAGTCGGCAACTCAATAAAGCCGCTGATGTGTGCCGTGAGCGGTTGGAGGACTACAGCGTCACCTGGGGTACTTGACGGCGAAAAGTATACTCAGATCGTCAGAGATATGGCTACGATTCTCGACTTCGACCTGCCCAAGCACTGTTACGATACCCCGGGAGGTGGTTCGTTCCAAGAGAATGTGGGAAGGTTCTTTGCTGTACGTATGAGCTCCGGACGTGAAAATCTCGAGACTCTGGACTAACAACCGGTTATTCTAGTCTCACTGTGAGAAGCTGCTGGCCGCCTTCTGGGTCTGTGAGCAGCTCAAATTCGTCTTTGGCTCACCTGATCTCTCGCGTCTGTCCGAGCTCAAGACAGCAGATCTGCCTTCTCATAGGAGGAAAGCGGCCCTCTACTTGGATCATCGTCCTTGTGTTCCATGTCGTTTGTTCCTTGCTGCTGTGCAGCACGCCACTGGTATCGAGATCTCTGCCTTCCCCCAGGCATTGGTTGAAGAGGTCTCACGAGGGGCACGGAGCGGCATCTGTAAGAACTGTTCCTGCGCCAAATGTACCTCAGCCAAGAAGACGAAGGAGAATGAGCCTTCTGGCACTGAACTTGATGCTGGCTCGAATGGTACGGACTAGGAGTCGCCAGGTCGCACAAGTACGGCGCCGCCTCAGCAAACCCGCATCACCCCGAAAACAAGCGTCCCCAAAGGCTGGAATATCATCGAGAATAAAGATGGCGGAGTGTCGTGCGCTAAGCCTGCTAATACACCACTGCTCACCGACCCCTTCGAGGCGAGGAGCGATGCCGTGAGTACCCGTCCCTTCAAACTACGACTACCTGTTATTCTGACTTATATTATATCAGCCAGCCTCCGATATATCGTCGCCCGCCGCACAACGTCAAGAGCGGCGGAACAAGGCCCAGTCGAAACCATCATTTGAGGTCGTTCTACGAGATCTTCCCAATGATATACGTGTACAGTTTAGAAAGGTAACGTCAACGCCGAGTCATCGCTCGGACCACTCCAGGACGTCGAGCAAGACTATCATTACCTCAACACGCACCGACGTGGAACCCGTTCGTCGGCATCGTTCACGGTCGTCGACGGTACGGCGTCAGGTTAGCAAGAATCAGCGGCTTACAGATGTTCTTCCAAGTCTACATCTTCGCGAGCGGTTCGCGTATCGGGGTGCAATCCGGCCCCCAGCATCACGTCTGTCGGCCAGGGCTAGGATGAACATGGCGCGCAAGACACAGCCGCCTTTCCGATCAACCAAAGTCTCGCGGTTAGCTGCACGAAGTACACTTGTGGCCAATGCCAGGTACCGCAAAAAGGCCGCCACCAATTCTCTGCATTAGCCATTTGATCAATCACATGGCAATAGGGCCCGCAGCATAGCAAGCGGTCATGTCTTTTCCTAGCAAGTCATTCACGAGATTGCATGGGTGTGGAGAGAATGATACACATGGTATCAAGCACCCCCGATCGATTTCACACACACACACTCTCTCTCTCTCTGTTAGTTTTGTTTGCGTTGTTTTGCGCTGCTCTCCGATTAGCCTGAACTTCATCTGTCGCGTTGATGGCTTGCTTTAATAGGGGGGCCTAAGGCTGGATGGAGTATGCTTGCCGATGGCTCTTACAACAACAGTCTGATTTGAACTTGGGAGACAGGGCCTTCATGAGGCGAGGAGGACACATGTACCGTACAGTGCCGCGCGCGTGGAATCGTGCGCTGCACAGTAACTGGTTCCAGGTAGACATAATCGAGAAGTTGACTCGAGTCTCATGGGGGTCTTATTCATTGACTTTCGACTTGGTCTAACTTCATCAGACACCGCAACGCCGGGAGCAGATGACCTGTCTCCAATGCAAATGTAAATGCAATCATACCAACCAATCAGCCCCTTCTATAACTCCTTGTAACCAGTACATGTAACCTCGTGATCCGCGCACTATCTCTTTGTACCGGGTATCATCAACCTCCGCGTCCCTTCCAATCCCATGTCGCCCCGTCCTACGCCCACTTCGCCAACAGTGCCATCAGTGCAACTCCAGCAGCAACACAGGCATACGCAAACAGCTGTATCCTGAGTCCTGCGTTCCGCATTTGCGGGTTGAACATGAACTCGTGGGCGAGCAGCTCAACGAGGCCTGTGTACATCAGGATTCCGCCGGAGATGGCATCAAAGATGCCGTTGACGAGGAGCATGGTCGCGCTCTCTGTCCGGAGGCTCGACCGGACGCCGAGGCCGATGCCGATGGCCAGGGGAGTGGTGATGGAGTACAGCGCACCCAGCAGGTACGGCATCCATCTCCTGCGGTCGGCGGGCCAGGTTGCAGTGGCGAGGCGCGATCCCAGGCCGAGTCCCTCAAAGGTCTGGTGGAAGACGAGGACAATAAATAGAATGACGAAGTTGTCACTGATGGCAAGCGTGAGGCCGATGAAGATGGAGTGGAAGATGACGCCAAACTCCAGGATAAAGAGGCCGGTCATCTGGGCGGCGAACTCGGCGTTGGACTCGACCCCCTCGACATGCTCGCGCTGGTGTCCGAGATGGTCTTGGCCTCCAGGAGGGTAGCTGACGTCGTCTGGAAGGCCGGGGATGCGCGAGTCGCTGAACCGCCCTGCATTCGGGGCTCCCGCTCCCGCTACCTTCTTGTCGGTCAAGGCCGACTCCAGGTCATCTGCCGGTGGGACGTTGGGGGTGCGCGACTGATCATACGCCTCAGTCGATCCGTGGCCGTGGTCGTGGCTGTGGGCGCTAGCAAAGCCCCAGTCGAAGCGCGAAACAATGAGCTCGATAAGGAACATGACCATGACGGTCATGAGGCCGATACCCATGGCCCAGTCGTAGTCGGGAAGGATGTTACCGAGGCAGGGATTGCTAAGAGCCTCGTGGGCTGGCGAGAGTAGATGCATCCATGCAGTGGATATGATGACCCCTGAGCCGAAGTATTTTGCAATGAAGAAGGCCAGTTTCGGCACTCGCATGGTGCGCGACCGGGCCAGCAATATGGGAGCAATAGCGCCCAGAGCCGAGCCGACCAGAATGACAAAGATTGATGCTATCCTCAGGTTGAACTGGCTCTCATCGTTTGGGGTGATCTCGCACTCGGGCACACCGCCATCGCCAGCGTCATCCGCTCGGGAGGCGAGCAGCCCCCTGAAAGCGTCCATTGCAGCGGGCTCTGGGACTGGGAAGACCGTCACAGGTTCGAGCGGATGCATCCAAACAGGAGCGATCAACCTGGACTTCAGAAGGGGGACCAGGCGTCCAAGGGAGGAAGAATTAGGTGGTTAGGGAGGTCCAAGTGGGAGGCCCAGTTTTTAGGCCGAATCCCGAGTCTGGAGTGTGGTTTTGCGCGGTGACGCAGGCCTCTTTGCTCAAAGCCAGCAACACGTGGGCTGGAGGACCTGAGGGTTGAGAAGAGTCAGTGATTTATGACTGAGGTACGAGAGGAGTAATGTATGACTGCAGGAAGAACACGAGGACAAATGTGCCATTTGCGCATGCGAGAGAGGCGTCGCAGAGGGGGGGGGTGGGAGGTTTTATTTGCGATATTATCGAAGGCACTTGTGGGTTTGGAATGGGGAACGTGAGAAGAACCTTGATGGCCAGCTCCTTGGTTGGATCTGAGAGAATGCGACCCCAGCCAAAGAGTGAAGCCAACAAGAAGCCAACTACCTAAGGTAGGTAATAACCCCCGATAAATAAAAATAAAAAGCATGGTATACAAAGGACGCATGCATGCGCAAAGCGCAGGTGCCCCCAGGGTATGACCAATGCCCTTACCTGTTGTACCATGCGACAGGGTCCAACAGAACTCTGACAGAGACCAACCACCGGCCCTCGACCCCGGCTCGAAGATGTCAAGATGACAACCCGGAGCGAATGTGCTAACTACCTTAATGTTCAAGAACCGGGTGACGGTTGGATTTCGTAATCGAGGTTTCTCAGTCGTGGCTCTGGTGACTTGGCGTTCTCCACGAATGACAATGCTCTCAAGGGCCGTGATGGACGGGAACGGACAAGGTAAGTAATATCGATTCGCCTCGCTGTTCGAACTCGACGATAAGTCTGAAAGAAAGTAGGATAATAATATGAGGGTAAGGTACATTAGGTAGTGTGAGAAACGGATCGATCCCTTCGAGATAGGCCCGCCAAGGTCGAAAGATACCTTCAGGTCCCGTACCTAGCCATCCGGGTTCTCACGCACGGGCCAGCAAGTCATGACTGACATCACTCCGCCAATCGGAGGCCCTTGAATATCAGCGTCAAGTAAGTTGCCGTCTTCGATTTCCATGCAACTGGGGGATCCACTCACATCAACATCCACCCCATTGGCCATGTATGGCGTCGCTCTGATTGCACTACAACTGACATTTAGGTTGAGAAAGAGGAACAACTTGAGACACCTACCTACTTAGATCCCGGCGTAAGATGTTTGGAACGACCTGATGTAGATACCGTACCAAAAGCTCTCTCCTCACATAAAGTCCGAAGTGTACTTTGTAGCTGACTGTAGTCATCGATCGATGTTCGCAAAGGTAAGGTAGTGGAAGCTTCCAGACCCACTACGTAAAGCAAAGAGGTAATACACAGCCTCTTCGCGATCACCGACAAGTCTAAACAGAGCCTGAGGCCAGCCAAGTGGGCAGGAGCGGCTGAAATCCCCCTTGTCGTTGCCGCCCCTGTCCCGTGCTACTACTCTAGAGTCCTCTAATAACATACCTACAGTGGCAGTCCTCTCCGCGCTAGGTACGCGCCGACCCTGGAGACCTCCCTGCTACCGTTGATGGTTTTGGGCGGGTAGGTAGGTAGGTACGTTATCAGGATCCTCATTCATTACACACTGGGGCAGATAGCCACCAATACGGCGGGTGACCGGCCATGTAAGCCCTCGCTGACGGCACTCTAAACAGCGGCCAAGTTCAGAGGCTGTCGCGGCTGGTTATCACGTCGGAAGGTACCCTTTGTTCCCAGCTGACCTCGTAATTGCCTGTTCGCGTCTGTTGCAGTCAAGTAAGGTAGCCTCGATTTGTAGGTTTAGGCAATGATCGAGAGGCGTGGCGTGGCAGGGAGGGGGCGGCGGCGCGACCTGAGCGCCTTGGTGGGCAGCGGTCGCGTGATTAGAGACTGACAAGTGTTGCCAGGCTCCATCATGAGGAATATCGGATATTGAGGCCGACGCTCTGGAAGGATTGGTCCAGTCTTCGGAGGTCGATGCCAGCGCCTAGGCTGAAGATGAGTGATTTGATCCTGCCCTCCCAGAGAAGACCAATCCGGCCATGCTGGTCCAGCCGTGCCTTCAAGACGCCGAGGTGTTCGTCTGCTGGTGTCATGCATCCCGTCTCTTCCCTTCCGGCATCCTCTGGCACCGCGTCGTCCAGCCGCCATTCCATTTTGGCCTGGAAACTCCTCGACTTCCACCTCGATGGGTCGTCGGCGTCGGTGAGTGGTGATGACCCACGGGTCTCGGGCCCGGCGCCCAGCAGGAACCCGCCAGGCCGGCGCTTGCTCCACAGCTCCATGCCCACCTTCCAATCGCTCTCGTAGCTGTACACGTTGAAGTCCATCATCGTTGCAAGTGTGCAGTGCTCCCCTCCCAGAACCGCATAGGAGGCGCTGATGTTGCCCATGAGCGGGTTGATGGTCAGCGTTGCCGTGAGAGGGGTCCCTGAATAGGCTGGCAATGTGGCGAACCGACCCCCAACGGACATGCCGGCGGATTTATTCAGCGTGCCGTAGTACAGCTCTCCGCCGACGCTGAAACGGCCGTATATACGCTCTTTTTCCAGGGCTGCGGCGCCATTGCCCGAAACCTCTGCGGTATCCGTTAGGGGCAAGCCGGCCGGTGAGGCATCGCCCCCAAAGCTGTATAGTCCTCGCAGCCCAAGCAGACCGCCGTCCGTTGATGCCAGTCCCTCCACGTTGTAGATCCCCTTGTCGAAGTGCGCCGAGGCCAGGACGGTGCCGCCGTTGCGCAGGTCCTCCGAGCTCACAGCGGAGACTTGGGCCTGAAGTTCAGGGGTGAAGCGTCTGATCACGCGAGCTTGCAGCGTCGACCTCGGAAGGTACATGCATCCATAGAGCAGTGTGCCGCTGTGCGAGGCAGGAGAGTCTGTCGCGTCGAGCCTCAGTTCCTTGAGTGGCCGGTAAGATCGCAGCAGTGGTAGAAGCGGTATGCGGTCTGATTGGGCGACCACGCCATGCAAGGGCACTGAGCTGTACAGGTATGCGATGGAGCCGTCCACACTACCGAAAGCGCCCAGCTGATAGCTCGTGCAAAAGTGAGGAGTCGCGAGAGCGGAAAGGTTGAGGCGCAACCCGTACGGAAGCGTGAAGTTTAGCAAGTCTGCCCCCAGGCCGCGCGCAAGTCAGTAAAGGACTTCCGACAAGAGGAGATACCGCAGCACGGGAAGGCATACCATTAGTCGTAGCATTCAGCTCGGAGTAGCTGTTGTCCCTGTTCCATCTCGTTGCCTCGAAGAACGAGTTGGTGATGTGGTCCATAAACTCGCGCATCTTGCCTCTGTCGCGCCTGCGCCGCCCGGTACTCTTTGGGTCAAGGGTATGACAGGCGTTCGGTCATATCAATTCCATGACACCTGGAACGATTCGCTGCATTGGCGGGGATGCGGTACGTCCATGTCGTCGCGTTCACAGCGCGCGCACCTCGCTGCTTGAAGCTTACCTTACCCAACGGCAACAAGGAAGGCCCCACTGTCGTCCTGGGCCCACCCGAGCTGCCCAGCTCCCACTTGCCAGTTAACGCGGACCGTCGTGGTGCGCATACACTTGCCCCGAGGTCAACCTTCTTATCGGGATATTCTCATCTTGTCCTCAGCTTTACGAACGTCGACATTACGGGCAGCAGCAGATGTCGGTTGGAGCGATATCAGTGTCTGCTGTAAGCAATCTGGCCTGGCTTCAGGGTCAAATTTGTCATCATTTCTCGGCTATGCTAGATTGGACAAGCTCTCAGGACGACCTGTCTAGTCTAGGACAGGACTGGCTCCCATCATCCGCGACTGTGGAACTGTCCGAGGGAACGCGACCACACTGTGACACGGACGACTCATCGGATAATATTGACACGTCCTCTAGCTACACACTGGCGGCGATATCTTCCTGCTCGACCTCCTCGGCGAAGTTGTCGCGCCCGTCGGCAAATACCTGGTCAAATTCGTGCTCCGTCCACCGGATGTTGGGGTTGAGGCCGGCAAACTTCCAAACACCGTCGACCTTGCGGTAGTAGTGCGTGTTGTGGCTGTGGGCGTGGCCCTTGACGGCCACCTCGGACAGGCTGAGATCGGTGTACTTCTGGTGTGGCACGCGCAGTTGGTGGTATCCGATGACCTCCGTGTCCGACACCTTCTCCCACTTGCTGGCTCCGCCGATAAAGTGCTGCGTCCGGAGGAGAGGGTTGCCCAACACCGACTTGTCCGAGATCATGGCGATGAACTCTTCAGCCGGCATGGCCTCCCAGAGCTTGCCGAGGAAGGATCGGTAGTCGATCTGCAAGTCCATGTCGTGTTAACCAATGGAAGAGAACAAACAGACGCATGATGGACGCGGCCTTGGAATATTAGGAGAACGGGGTGCGTAGCTCACCCTGAGTGTTGGGGCGATACACTTCCTCAGACGGTCCCAATCCTTCGAGTCGTAACTGTCTGCCCACTCGAAGGCAGCCGCGCTCAAGCCGAGGAAGTCTGATCCTGTTGTCAGCGTGGATTCGAGACAACACTGTCAACTATAGTCAAGGCCCTATACCCTCGAAGGTAATCTGTTCGGTCTGGAGGGAGCCCATCTTCATGTCTTCAAAGAACACTGCTACAACGGCCTTCGAATGAGGGGCTGTTTGCAATCCGGACCAAGCAAGGGCTCATGGTGCGAAGGGAGCATCTTCAGTTCTTATTAACATTCGGACTGGGTTAACCTCGTTGCCAGACGGCCAACTTGCAATCACCGGTTGAGCGTACAGATTGCGGACAGCCGGTTTCCCCCCCCCAGGCGGAGTCCGGAGTTGGTGGGGATGTGCGAACACGTCCCGCACCGTCGCAGCAGTCCCCAACCCGAGTAAGGTGACACGAACATCAATAGATTTGACAATGTGTTACTACCGCCTTTGCACGATGACCAGATCCTTCTGGCGTCTACGAAGTATTCCTCATTCGTTATTGCCACTATAGCCTATTCCCCGGACCCAGCGTGCCGCCCAGAAGCCGTCTACGGGAGGTTCATGGGTAACGAATATCCTTTCGCTATGCATCCATCCCAGCTTCTCGAGCATAGATCAATCGGCACATGTAACGCAGTATCTAATTCAGACCAGAAGCGTCTCTGTACCTGCCCGGTGCTGTACATGCCATTTCGATTCGAGACCACGACCAACAAACCCCCCTGCAATCGCACCGGCATATTGTAAGCGCGATTGAACGACTGCACGACAGAAAGAAGGCACAGGCACAGCGCGGCATACTCTTACTTCTAGTTAAACAAAGACACCGAGAGCAATGCACCGAGGTTACTTCGCCGGCATGCGTATACGTACCGCGGTGTTCTAAATATTCTCGGGGGTGCATCACTTGCAAAGAACGCTGCTGAACGCCAGAACATTGCTGCCAGTCGTTCTTTCCTTCAGCCTCAGGGGGCCCAGTCGCTGTCCTCAGAATCGTCGTCGAAATCGGAAAAATCATCTCCCTCGCTCGCCTCGTCTGCACTAGCATCCTCAACATCACCCTTACTCTGGGAGGTTTCCGCGCCCGGCTGGGCTGGCCTCCGCGGAACGTGGTAGGTTCCTTTAGCCTTCCGAGTTCTGTCCCGGACTTCTGATCGGTCATTCGGCTTCTTCCTCTTCCGGCTCGCTGTAGCCCCAAGGGTCTCCATCCGATACTTCGTCCCCGACCACGAGCGCGCCACTTCCTCTAATCTGTCAACGACACGCTTGCGTGCTTCCTCTCTCCCCATCCCATCCTTCAGCAGCTCCTCGTACGGTGTACAGCAATGCCTTATGTAAGCCTTGACGGCGAGATGCACTCTGAACTCCAAATTCAGCGTACCAGTTCGCCCAACCCTCCGGCTTCTCTTCTCGAGGGTCCGCCTCAGGATCTTTGGAACATCCTGCAAGGGAACTTCGGGATAAAGCCGCACCACCTCTGCCTTGAACTCGCGTTCCACGGCGGCATCCCGACTCCGGACCACAGCCGCCCTGCTCTCTGCGCTTGCTTGCGCTGCCGCGGTGACTTCCTGATAGATGGATGTCGGACAACGTAAGCCGATCGGTTTCCTATGCTTGTCGACGACGACGTACAGGATGGCGCCGGCAGCGTGCGTCCGCCTTCGCACATTGCTCGTGATGTACACGTCGCCCTTGGGTACAAACTGGTAGTCCCTGGGCATCGGGCTGAAGTAGCGGACCTGAGGCTCGGTTGCGCCCAGTAGTGGCATGGTGACCAGCCTCTGGTTCGATGGGTCAGTGTGTTGGGAGTTCCTCTCTGCTGATGGTGCGCTTCACTGACGGTGAGTTCTGGTAATGGATGCCTTGGTATGCTAGGGAAAAGACTGTGGGAATGGGCGAGTCGAGACTCGGACAGAACAAGGTGACCCGTAGTAGAAACTGGGTCTTGGGCATACCTGCTGAGCGAACCTTGAGTCAAACTATAAATAATGACGACTAGTTGGGCGGTGGATGGAGCGTTAGATCGAACAAGGGTAGACAAAGGCCGTCTGCCTTGTTAGGCACATGAAGTAAACAAAGAACCCATGGCCACTCTAACACCCGTCAGGGCTGCCATCTGCCTCCGATGTGGATTTTCTTGATCCCAACCAATGATGAGCGCCTCACAGGAGCTTAGCGAGATCTCGGTAGCGTACGGAGGTGCATAGCTCTCACTGGTTCATAACCCCCGAATTGCGGAAATTGATGCTCAGTACCCCACTTCCCGGCT